>JASDQU010686739.1:16916-27450 GCA_032191745.1 Picea mariana
AACAGATGGAGGAGCTCAGGCTACTGGAGAATGCATGAGAAGAGGTGGTGGTGGTGGTGGCACCCAGGTGGTGGATGGGTGGCCAGCCACTTCCAAAAATTAAAAAATTAAAAAACTATAGGCCAAGTGGGTTTTTTACCAGCAGAATGAATGAGAGGTTTTGTGTTCAAACCCCCTGCCTTCCATTTGGATTTCTGGGCAATTTTTGAGATTTCTGGGCAAAGGAGAAGGGGGAGGATTGGGTTTCAAATCCCAAGGCTTCCTAGTGACATGCCCAAGCCTGCAATCTACAATAGATAGTTCCATAATTTAAACAAAATCTAAAGGACCCATGGAGGCTTGGGCCTGGCGCCTAAGAGGGGTTCGAATCCCCTCTCCTTTGCATCTTTCAGCACACACATAACCCTAAAATTAGCAACCAACAAACAACTATGACCCAGAAAGTAACAATCACACTTGGACCAAGGCAGAATAACACCAAATTGAGAGTAAAATGCAATTTCTTCATGTAGGATCTCAAGACAACCAACAAAATTTTCACTCGTTCTTTTTGGAAATGAGACTAATGTGTTACCTGGCCAATTGTTTGGAGATGGTAGCATGGAAGCTGGCTGCCCACTACTGAATTGTAGTTGTTTTCATAAAAACACTCCTCTTTTGCCATGAATTGTTGTTGCATAGCTCTCCCCCTTTGGCCAAACTGTCAAAATGGCTTGGGAGAGGGGAGAAGGGGGGGTTTTGATTTTTTCAATTTAAAAAAAAAAAAAAACAATTTCCCAAAAATTTGCATGAGGCTACGTGCCCCCTCCCACATTTTCCAATTTAATGAAAATATTTAATAAAATATTTAATCCATTTTTTAATATTTTTTTTTTGGAAAAATGTGCAAGTCAAAGTTTGACTTTGACTTTGACTTTGACCCTACTGCAGCTGACTTAGCCCAAAAATGTTGTCTAGTAAGACGAAGTCAGAATCAGACGCAAGTCACATTGTTGGAAAGGTCTTGACGAGAACATCGGGAATATGTCATCACCAACTTAATATAATTCCACCTCATCCCTCAAATTCGACCTGGAACAATGACCAACTAAAACCCTTGATTTGCTGGTGGGCCCACATGACACCCAATCTTGCGAAAGGTGACAAATTTCCATATGATATCCAATTGAGGCAAATGAGGTACTGTCGAAAAGGTATCAATGATTAATTCTATGAGGAAACAATATATTTTTGTTTTGGGGTCATTTATGATTGTCTTAGCTATTATGAAACCCTGCCATGCGAGCTGGTGGCCCGCTTTTTGTCTGAAATCATTGACCAACTTGTGATAGCTCTAACCAGTCCATCCGAGGTGGGAATGAGGAAAATGAGACATCGTTTGAAAGGTGTATGAGTCTATTACATCTTGGAATCACTAAATATCTGATTTATAATGCTTTACCTACCAATTTTAAATCATGAAGGACTGCAACCAATTTGGTGTCAAGAAGTGGTCATGAACTTGCGAAAGCTCGTTCTTACCAACCAGGGGTCAAAACCAAGCACGATATATACTGTTGGAAAGGTATCACACTAACCTACACCATGTATGGGTTTGATTTCCCTTTTGAGACCATAATCAGAACAAAATCAGACCAGGAAGTCACAACTATTGGTTTTGGCCATTCGGGTGACGTTGACTTTGCATCTCTCGTATGGGGTCATACCGACTTAGAATCAAGCTCATAATAGCCCATGGGAAAGATTTTCCTAATTCCTACCACATGGAAGTGTTGTATTCCCTGAATCAAATAGCCTTGACATGAGGAAGAAATGTCACAGGAAGGCACACAACTCCCTGAGGCAACCAACTGATACTCTTTCAAGGGCAGAGGCCATAATAACTATGACCCCCACCACCATCTTTGATTGGAACCATAGCACCAAGGGGTTTTTATGGATAAGTAACTGTGTAAAACACCATGTTGAGCCCAAAGCATATTTTTGGGTCAACAACTACTAAGACAGATTAATATTATAAGACATCAATTGAATTTCAAAGAGAACTTGAACGAAATTCAGATGGAAATTTCACAACTAAAAGAAATTGATGTTACCCTAATAGACAGGTGGCTAGTGAAGCCAAAATTAAAATTGCAATCAATTAAGTTTGCTAATAAAGGGATTGAATACCTGCTTCTGAAAATTCAGAGAAATTTTTATCTATTCGAGGTGAAGGACTTTCCAGAGCCTCCTAGATCTTTTTTACACTTTCTAGAAAAATGTGTTGAATGTCTTGGATCAAAAGAAGGAGATACTTCAATAAAACAATGAAGTATCATTTTGAATGCTCATATTATCGAGATGATAGAGAAACAAAAGATGACCATGCAAATGGTTCAAGTTTTCATTTTTTGCAACCGTTAGCCCCTAGAATTTAGAAAATCACCAACTGTAAAAAATTGGTGATTTTGTATAAATATATTTTCGTAAGACCAAGAGAAGGATTTTTATGGGTGGATTGTAAGCAAGAAAGTTTATTTTCATTTGCCAGAATTAATACGAATGTAGATTGAAGATTCCGGATATTGTTGAGTTTGAGTTATGTGCTCCTATGTTGTTTCATGTTTTTCTTATATATCTTTGATGAATTCTTAACTACAATTTAGTACAACCCCTACTGTGGTGATTAATTATTTTTGTCATCTAATCATTTACAATTTTTCCTCTATATCGGCTATCAACATGTACAAGACCTCTGAACGTCTTAGGTTTCAATATCATATGCTTCATTAAAGTTTTCCTGTCTGATTTCTTCTCCTGTCACAAAGTGAGATTCCTCTTTAATTGATGCCTCACATTGTTCAACAACTCTATGCTTTTATTTGATTTCATGCATATTTTCTCTTTCAAATTTAACTCAGATACATGAAACAACCTTTAATTTTGTCACACTATTAATTCAACGTTTTGAAGTTCCTCTTACATATTTCAAAACAGAAATAGAAAACCTTGAAAATGAAGAAATTGATCTTTTAAAACTTTATCCCTCATGACTGTACCCATTACGAGACAACCCAATATAGAGCCCAACCTATCATATCAAACAAGCATTTATTTAAATTTATTTAACACCATTTTACGGACAAAAAACAACTGGTTTGAGTTAGAATGCTCATGGGCAACAACTGAGAGAGATATTAACATCCAGGAACACTAGGAAGCTCGACAGAGACAGTTAAGAAATCAACCATATCTTATCTTTTTACAACTGAAACTTTATTCCTTAGCTCTCTCTACCTTTTACGGATGCCTTGATAGTATACTTTAGAGCCTTAAATTATAAACTCAGGAACACCATCTTTTTGGCGTTGTTGTCGGGGACTGAAGAAACAAAGATTTTTCCCTGGGGAGAACAACATTGAAACTTTCTTTCTTTGATAGTGAAAAAAGATTGAAAACCCTATAAGGATACCTTCATCTTTCACTTGGTGACTCCATGATAAATAAAATAGATTTTAACCGAAATAACACCAGGAAGAATCCAGACAACAAACAGATTTCACCTGTTCTTGACCCAAAAAAAATTTTAAAATCAAGAAGATACCTTAAACAAACTGCTTCATCAAAAAATAAAATTTATCAACCTAAATTTACATAGTCGAACTCTAAGGATCTACTTGAAGGGTAAAATACCCCACCTCTTTGCGGGGAACTATCTGTCAATGGCATTGAAATCCTAGAGCCTGGTTTTGTCATACCTGATTTTAAAACTGAGACTTTCTCAACTGTTTATTTCACCAATAGAGTTAAAAGATCCATCTCACTTCCTTCTTCAATTGATACCTCTTCACTTCTCAAAGTTCCTTTTCCTATCTCTCAGAACTCCGACGATTATCCTATATATCTTGACTTGACTCCTGTTGATTCTCCTACATATTCACCCTGTGAGTCTGAAGAAACCAGTCCACATTTTCCTAATTCTTCCTTCTCAAGTTTCCTGTCCCTTGATAACCAATCTCCTGAAACCCTTCTTCCCTATTCAAGCATAAATGAAAGGTTACCACACCTCTTTAAAACTCTTCCTTATAATTCCCAAGTTTCAACCTCTAAATCATCAATGGTTGCAACCGGAGGAGGTGGGGCTGGAGGCGGTGCCGCAGGAGGTGATGGAGGAGGAGGAGCAGGAAGACAAGTACCACTCCATCAAAACTTTGCAAAAGTGGCTTCCAAATATGCTCCTTTGGTCCTCCCAATCCATCTTCATGACTTACCTGAAAACTACATGAAAAATCTGTCGAAATTCACAGGAGAAGGTGCTTTAACTGTTGTTGAACACATCAATTTATTTGACCAATTTTCTGACATCCTTGGACTTGAACATGAATATCTTTACTCGAGACTCCTGGTTCAGACTTTTGAAGGACATGTGAGAATCTGGTTTTGAGGTCTAGCAGTAGGTTCTATACGTTCATACGATGAACTCGAAAATGCTTTCATTAGACAGTGGGGAGAAAGGAAAGGCCATCTCTATTATCTAACTGAATTTGGGGCTCTGAGAAAGAAAAAATCTGAATCAATTCTCAAGTTTACCCAAAGGATTAATAAATTGTATAATAAAATTCCAGCTAAGGTCAAACCTTCCCAACCTGTAGCGAAAGTAACTTTCGCTGGAGCTTTTGACCCTGATTTCTCCTTGTTATTGAGGGAGAGTAGATCAATAGACCTCACTAAAATGCAAGATTATGCTTTAGAAATTGAATCAAACATGATGGCATCAGGAAAGCTAAAAACCAAATTGGAAACTGGAAACAACGAAACTAGAAGGTACAGAGAACAAGGGGGAGCCTCTGGATCAAGAAGATCTTCAAAAGACAAAATGGAGGATATGGCAAGAATAATCAAAGAGATGTCAAATAAATCTCAAGAATGGAACTAGATCAAGTAAAGAATGAGCATTTTCCCAGAAAGGATTTCAGAAGAAATCCTAACCCTCAAAATCAACTAAGACAAATTAAGAATGAGGATTAAAAAATCCAAGCCCCCTTTAAAAGCGAAAACTGTATAGGAGGAGAAGATGTGGAAGATTTTGAGGAGTTAGAAGAAGATATAAATAATATTGGCGATGACTGTCTACAACCTTATCAAACGAGACAAGATTATGAAAAATATTTAAACACAAAACATAGATCTAGGAATAACAAGAACATTAGTATTACGAAAGATTCAACCTATCAGGGAATCACAGATGATATAATGGCCGAACTCCACCATAAGTACAATCTAAGGCCTAGAAACAGGAGTTTCACAATTTCCATAGTGAAAAAGATCATGCCGAGGGGAGAAATAGACAAGGCAGTTTCAAAAACCGTTGAAAAGAAGACTGTAAAAACTAAGATCACTGACACACAACCTACCAAGACAAAGTCAACAGACACACCAGCCATAAACACATAGAAAGTAGAGGTTCTTGTAACTAAAATAAAAACCTCACAACAAAAGAAAGCTGAAAAGAAAGGGCTAGAAACCCAAACCATAGAGATTGACAAAACAATAGGAAGTTTTAATCTAGAAAATTAAATCAATAAAATCAAAATCCCTATACCTCTTGTCGAACTGGCAAAAAAACCAATATATAGAAAACAAATTGCTAAAATAATTAGTTTTTCAGAAAATGAAAGTCAGGACAATGTTATAAGTTTAGAAGATGACAAGCCTAACATAATTTTTGGCCCACATTTCGAAGGTTCCAGAGACACCGTTGCCCCTTTCTATATCATGTCGTCTGTGTACGATCACCTGCTCCATAATTACATGTTAGATTCTGGAGCCTCTCACAATGTAATTCCTAAAGCCATTACGGATAGAATTGGTCTTGAAATCACCATACCTTATGGAGATTTATATTCATTTGATTCAAGAAAAGTTAAGGTTATAGGTATGGTAAAAGACTTAGTTGTTAATCTTGCACAAATACCCGCGAAAAGAATTCTAATGGATGTGGTTGTCGCTGATATACCCCTGAAGTATGGCATGCTCTTGTCCAAGTCCTGGGGTGCCAAAATTGGAGGATCCCTCCAACTCGACATGACGTATGCCACGATTCCAGTTTTTGGAGGGCAATTCACGCGCTTGTACAGAGAAACCAGGTTGGCATTTACGGTAAGTGACCCACTTAACGCAAATAACTATCCTGTTTATATTGCTGATCAGGATTTAGACAATTATATTTTATCTATTGATGATGATATTGATCTATGTATAGAAGAGAGTTGTACAGAAAAGAAAAAAAAATAACAAATACAAGAAGATGTATATAGCATTGGTGTTTGGAAAATGTTTTTTGATGGTGCTTCGCCTTATTTTGGAGCAGGGACTGGAGTGCTTTTTGTGGCACCTGATGACAAGTTCATTGCTCCTTTCTCTTATAGGTTACAATGGAACATTGACCACACTAATAATGTATGCAAGTATGAAGCCTTATTGTTAGGATTAGAAGCTACCATGAGAATGAAAATTAAAAACTTGGAAGTCTTTGGCGATGCAAAGTTAATTGTTAAACAGGTAAATCATCAGTACCAGGCCAAACACCCTAGGTTAAGGTCTTACAGAAATTGCATTTGGGATCTGATCGATTTTTTTTTCTCCTCTATCAATATTCACTACATTCCAAGAGCAGAAAATCAACAGGCAAATGCATTAGCCAAAGCAACTTCAACATTCACACCTCCCACTAATTTCAAACTAAAATACCATATATAAATGAGACATAGGACTTCTATACCGAATAACATACAACATTGGAAATTTTTTGAGGAAGATGAACAACTCTAGAAATTTTTAGAAACGATAGACAATTTTTCCGAAATGTGTGCCGACCAAGAAAACCTGAATGACCCCATTTGGATCATGCAGGAAGGGGAAGACCCCCAAGAGTTTTAAGATAAAATCGCTAACCACCGTATGCTTATTTTGAAAAATAATCAGATCCCCAAGAGCCTGATTCCCTTAGAAAGGTTATTTAATCACGATGACATCCCTTTGAAGTCCACTTTACAGCCTTAGCCAGAGGAGGTTGAGGATTGTGATATAGGTACCAAATAAAATCCTAGGTGGGTGAAATTATCTAGGTACCTTTCTATTAAAATAAAAAGTAAGTATGTAGAGTTTCTTAGACAATATAATGACATTTTCTCTTGGTCTTATGATGAATTGAGAACTTATGACACTACTATAATGGAGCATAAAATTCCTCTGAAACAAGCTGTCAAACCTTTAGGCAGAAACTCAGAAAGATTAACCCTATGTTACTACCAGTGATAGAAATAAAAGTCAAAAAACTCCTGGATGCCAAAATCATTGTTCCACTAAGATACTCTAAGTGGGTAGCCAATTTAGTCCCAATAAGAAAGAAAAACAGTGAAATCATATTGTGTGTAGATTTTAGAAACCTAAACCGATCATCACTTAAGGACAATTATCCATTACCTAAGATGGATCATGTTTTAGAAAAAGTAGTTGGAGCTAACAGAATGTCCATGATTGATGGTTTTTTAGGTTACAATCAAATTGCAGTACATCAAGATGATAAAGAAAAAAATACGTTCACTACCCCTTGGGGTACCTTTATGTATGAAAAAATGCCTTTTGGTTTAATGAATGCAGGGGAAACTTTCCAACGAGCTATATAAATCACTTTCATGGGAGAAAGAGATAAGTTTGTTGTTATCTATCTGGATGACCTGACTATTTTTTCTAAATCTGATGCAAAACATCTAACACACCTCAAGCAAACTTTTGAGAAATGTCGCAAATTTGGTTTGCCACTAAATCCCATGAAATCCCATTTCGCAATGCAGGAAGGTAAACTCTTGGGTCATATAGTGTCTAGAGATGGAATCAAAATCAATCCCAAAAGGGTCAAGGTGATAGATACTATAAATATTCTTAGAAATGTAAAAGAAATTTAGTCTTTTTTAGGAAAAATAAATTTCTTCAGGAGATTCATCCCTAACTTTGTCAAAATTGTAAAACTGATTACAGGTATGCTTAAGAAGAACAATGAGTTGAAGTGGAAAAATAAATCCAAAGCGTCATTTCAACGTATCAAAAGAGTAATAAGTGAAGCACCAGTCCTGGCAAGCCCAGATTACACAAAGGAGTTTCTAATTTTTTCTTTTGCCACTGAAAACACTATCGCAGCTGTATTGTTACAGAAAAATAAGGAAGGTTTTGAGCGACCTATTTCATTTTTTAGAAAAAGTCTCAGAGACGTTGAGTTGAAATATGACATATTGGAAAAAACAAGCTTATGCAATGGTGAAAGCTCTAAAGGCTTTCAGAACTTACGTATTGCACTCAAAGATCATTACTTATGTGCTCTCAAGTTCTATAAGGATATATTGGTTCAACCAGACAGTGACGGAAGGAGAGGTAGATGATTAGCTAAAATTCATGAGTTTGACCTGGAAGTCAAACAAACTAAACTTATTAAAGGTCATGGCTTGGCCAAATTGCTAGTCGATTCAAATTTGAAAGCACTTGGAATAAATCAACTACAAGAGAACGAGGGATTTTTAGATATATATGAGCTTGATGTCATTTCACCCACAACTTAGATTCAAGACAAGTTCTCTTCTTCAGTCTGGTATCGTGATATTGTTTCTTATTTACTGACCCTTCAATGTCCCAGTGAGATAGCCCCATGTAAGGCTAGGACACTGAAGTTACACATTGTAAAATATTGTATCATAGCAGGTACATTATATTGGAAAGATCCCCTGAGTTTCCAACTAAGCTGCTTAGTTGAGATCGAAACAAAAAGGGTTATAGATGAATTCCATGTGGGAGTGTGCGGAGGACACCATGCTTGGCTAGAAATGGCTTATAAAATCTTAAGATCTGGGTATTACTGGCCCAAATTATTCATAGAGGTAAACACTAAAGTCTAAACTTGTATTCCTTGCTAGTTGTTTACAAGCAAGTAGAAAGTCCCAACTTTACCTTTATTTCCAGTTAAAAACGAAGCTCCATTTCAACAATGGGGTCTTGATTTCATTGGAGAGATTCATCCACACTCCAGTGCTCAACACAAGTAGATTCTAAGTGCTACGGACTATTTCACTAAATGAGTGGAAGCTATTCCCACAAGAAATGCAATTGACTTGGTAGTAATCAGTTTTCTAGAGGAAAACATTCTATCCAGATTTGGCTGTCCCCGAAAGATAGTCACTGATAATGTGCAAGATTTTAAGTCCATGGCCATGATAATATTTTGCCAAAAATATAATATCGTGCTAGGACACTCCATGACTTACTATCCGTAGGGTAATGGTCTAGCTGAGTCATCTAATAAAAGTCTGATTACTATAATTAAAAAGGCTTTGACTGAAAACAAGAAAGCATGACATGTCCATTTAAAATATGATTTATGGGCTAACAGGATAGGTACCAAAAGATCAATTGGGATGTCCCCATTTCAGATGGTATATGGTACTGACGTGATTTTACCAATAAATCTTCCACTAATAGTAATGCAACTCTGGAAAGATTCAAATGAAGAGCCCAACGATGTTACTAGGAGGATAAATCAACTAATTGAAGTTCAGCAAAATAGGGCCGAAGTAGAAGAAAGGTTGTAGAGGTATCAAGATAATATGAAAGCCTTATTCGATCAAAAAGGTAAAGATAGAGAATTCCTCCCTGGCGATTTGGTCTTAAAATGGGAATCTGGGAAAGAATATGCTGGTAAACATGGCAAGTTTGATTTGATTTGGTCCGACCTGTATAAGATTTTAGCTTCTGAGGGAAAACATGTTTTTTTATTAGAAAATCTCGATGGAAAAATTCTTAACGCCCCTGTTAATGGGTGGTACCTTAAACACTTCATGCAGTAATGTATTTCAGAACTCTCATTGTACATACCCGTTTGTTTTCATTCTTTATTTATAGTTACATTTCCTTCGGTAAGTTTCTATTTTGGCTCTAGATTAAAAAAAAAGAAAAAGACTTTCTGATTTGTAATATTTCTTGACAATTATGATGTTATCTTATTCACAGGAAAGTTTCTGACGAACCGAGAGACTAGAGATGTTAAAAAGGTGTCATGCATGAATATTCATGTTAAATACCTTCCAAAGCAAAAAAAAGGTAATAAACAAACAATCTTTTTGGTTGGCAATACGAAGAGCTACCAAGGTATGAAATTTTGTTCTGAAAATTCAGGTTAGAATGTTCTAAGAGATACAAATGAGTAAATCGGTAATTCCATTGTTACTAATATTACCATTGAAATTTTCAAACAAATAAATTAATAGGGGGCTTAAGGAAAGGTTATAAAAGTTAACTAAGAAAATCATTAAGAACAATCATATGTGCAACCAAATATCTGAAGCCCTTACCTTTCCCTTAACCGCGATAAAGCTTGATTTTTGTATGATCCTCGATGTTTTCCCATAAGTATTTTGACAAAATAAAGGGCTCACCTTAGCTAAGGAAACTTACAAACAAACCTTCAAAATGAGAATAGGTAAATTTTATAGTTCTCCCAATTTTA
>JASDQU010686739.1:27944-39637 GCA_032191745.1 Picea mariana
ATAGACTCGTTGGTAGTGAAGCAATATCTATATATTTGATAAGGATGTTATACATGAATTACAAGAGTCTCTGGTAATTTTTCTTCTTTCAACTGGATTTACATTATAAGCTTATGGGATCCCCTAATTTGACATATTGGAATTACTTTACCTTGATGGGAAAAAAATAAGATGAAACCTGGTAGAATGGTTAATTTTGTTTCAATTATCTTGCAAAATACTGAGGTCAGTTTCAGAAAAGGAAATCTATGGTGAACCTAACTCGAGATCATCAAATGTTTTATTTATGGAGAGTTTTCAAAGTTAATGTTGGGGTCCTAAAATCCCGTGTTGCGTTTTCTCCTAATACGTTTCACAAAGTTGAATTATTGACTCCATTTACCCAATGAAGGCACTTGGTCTACATGTTCTTCTTGTCCCACAAGGAAACAAGATCCCTAGATGGAGCCTATGTGTTATAAAATCCCGACATGCTTTTTCACAAACTATCTTTTAATCGTGATTAATTAGATTCTTAAAAACAATTAACAAATCATTAATCAGTCGCAATTCAGGATTCCTTGTATCAAAATGATATCAAAATATCGACCCTCGAACCCCCATTTCCTGAATTTTCGTAAAGTTAAAACTTATCCCTGACCTCGATTAATTAAAAGATTAATACAAGTGGTTAGCGCCTTAATTAATCCCATCGTGATTTCCTGATTCGGGGTTTGTTTGTGTCATACCTCTTGGGGATACGATACTTGAAACTCTGAAATGCAAAATCGCAAAAGTATTAAAAGACTAAACTTAATTAACTTAATTTTAAACAAGATTAATGATGTTTAAACGACTTTTCGCGTTTCGTTATTTAGGATTTGTTGAAAACATTCCTTTCGAAGCTCTAGTTTTGAATCGTTGATATACAACAATATCTATAATGGACAAATGGAGATATTTTTAACACAATTGCGTATCTCCAGGTGTATCTTCCCCATTAAAACATTAAATTTCCATCGCCTGTATTGATACACTCATTGTAAGACAAGTTAAATATTAATAAAGGTTTGGTATTTCAAATTTCATTCTTATTTTTTAGACTCGGGAGCGAGTTGCATTCAACAAAAATTACACATTTTTTCTCTGCAACAGACTTTTGTCCTAGCACAAACATCATGGAACCAAGAAAGTCACCTAAGAAAAGTGTAGAAGTAAGTGAAAGCTCAAATCTAGAGGGAGATGTTATATCTGATACTACGTTGCATGCTATTGATTCGATCAAATCCTGGAGGCAAATTTTGAAACCTTAGACTATGAAATTAAGAATTTCCCCAATGATTCTGAGAACAAACTACGAGACATAGCAGATTCTGAGCTTCAAAACATATCCACACACCCATGAATCATTCCATACAATGATATGATCAGCTGGGCTTTAGAGAAAATTAATGTGCAGACGAGGAGTATTTTAAAAACCTCAGAAGAATTTCTGGCCAGTCTTCCCTGTACAGATTGGGAATTTTTCACTACTTAAATTGGGTCATTCTAAGGTTGAAGCTACTGCACTAGAATAAATTAAATTGATAGATCTCAAACACAAAAAACATTACCCTTATCAAATTGTCGGGAATCACCTTGCTCACTGCAACATGAAAGCATACGAACATGAAAAATCCCCCTACGATGACATGTTCAAAGGAGCCAAAACCTATGAGGAGGTATTAGGAAAGGTTCAAACATTATCACCTAACTTACAGACCAATTTTCTAACCTTCCAGAGACACAGGTGAAGTGGTTTACCAAAGGTACTGCAGGGAGAATTAACAACCCCTCCTCCAACTCAAGAAAATACTCCCCCAGGTTTCAGATCAGAGGTGTAGGATAAAGAAAATACAGAGAAAGATCCAAAGGAGACTGAAACGTCTTCTCAAAAAGAAGAAGTTCCACAGACAAAGAACCCAGTATCCAAAATAGAAAAAAGGTCTGAGACACCTCCCGAGTCTAGTAAATTGATTCCCCCTTCATCATAAACTATTCATACTGATATCTCCAAAACAACAAGGGAAACAAAATCTACAGAGTTGGGTAGCCCCATTGCTTCCTTGACTCCTTTATAGTCCACTTTTGGACTCCCCTAGCTGGAAGTCATATATTCTAGTGACCTTACTCCTATCTCTAGAGAAGAGATACCTCCCTCTGACTAATTTTTCAGTAAAAAGAGGAAGGTTGTGTTGAAGCAGGAGATGCATCAGAGAGAAGGTACTATGGTAAGGAAGCATAGAGTGTTGATAGATGGGCAGAACTTAGAAGAAGAAGATTTCACTACAGAGGTAGCGGGCTCTATGGGAGCTTTGGCAACAACCAATCTATTCACAGTTGACAATATGAAAACAAGGCTGAAGCAAAATAATTGCATGATAGCCCAGTTGCAAAGCCAATTAAAAAATAATGAGAAACATATCAGAGAAGAGATCAAAAAAAGGATAGAACAAGCTAGAGCTATTGACAAACATGAAATCCAACTGGTCAAGTCTAGCTTGGATGAGATGTATAAGAAAATGCAAATCATCAAGGGCAGGCAACCCATCAGGAAGAATTAGCGAGACAATTATAGGAGAGGTTGAATTCCATTTAGAATCAGGTGATAGATTTAAAGGTTCTTTAGGTCTAGTCATTGGAAGTGCATACGAAGATAGAAGTAGAGCAACAAAGATTGATTTCCAAAGTAGAAGTTATTTAGAATTATTTCCAAGAAGTAAGTAAATCCTTTGATGGCATTGTTTTGAAGGAAAAAGAGACTAAAGAAACAAGGGCTACTTTTCAAAAAGTAGTTGTACTTTCCGGAACTGAATAGGTATCAAAAACTCCAAAGCTATCTGTCACAGAGAACATTAGAGGCGATATCATGCTTAAAGTATGGGAGGCCAATATAGCCAAAAACAAGAGAATGGCCAAGGAAATCAAAGATGACTGTGAAGAAATATTTGATTTTCTAGACAAAGGATCATTAGATATTGGAAGAGACAATTGTACTGGGTTACTAGGACAAATTAATATTATAAGACATCAATTGAATTTCAAAGATAACTTGAACATAATTCAGATGGAAGTTTCACAACTAAAATAAATTGATGTTACCCTAATAGACAGGTGGCTGGTGAAGCCAAAATTAAAATTGCAATCAATTAAGTTTGATGATAAAGGGATTGAAGACCGACTTCCTAAAATTTAGAGAAAGTTTTATCTATTCAAGGCGAAGGATTTTTCAGAGCCTCCTAGAACTTTTGTACACTTTCTAGAAAATGTGTTGAATGTCTTGGATCAAAAGAAGGAGATACTTCAATAAAAAAATGAAGTATCATTTTGAAAGATCATATTATCGAGATGATAGAGAAACAAAACATGACCACATAAACGGTTCACGTTTTCATTTTTTGCAACCATTAGCCCCTAGAAGTTAGAAAATCAGCAACTATCAAAAATTGGTGATTTTGTATAAGTATATTTTCATAAGACCAAGAGAAGGCTTTTTCTGGGTGGATTGTAAGCAAGAAAGTTTATTTTCATTTTCCAGAATTAATACGAATGCAGATTGAAGATTCCATATCTTGTCGAGTCTGATTTATGTGCTCCTCTGTTGTTTCATGTTTTTATTATATATCTTTGATGAATGCTTAACTACAATTTAGTACAACCCCTACTGTGGTGATTAATTATTTTGGTCATCTAATCATTTACAGTTTTTCCTCTATATCGACTATCAATAGGTACAAGACCTCTGAACGTCTTAGGTTTCAATATCATATGCTTCATTAAATGTTTCATGTCTAATTTCTTCGTCTGTCACAAAGTGAGATTCATCTTTAAATGATGCCTCACATTGTTCAACAACTCTATGTTTTTCTTTCATTTCATGCATATTTTCTCTTTCAAATTTAAATCAGATACAGGAAACAGACTTTAATTTTGTCATACTATTAATTCAACGTTTTGAAGTTCTTCTTACATATTTCAAAACATAAATAGAAAACCTTGAAAACGAAGAAATTGATCTTTTACAACTTTATCCCTCATGACTGTACCCATTACGAGACAGCCCAATATAGAGCCCGACCTATCAGATCAAACAAGCATTTCTTTAAATTTATTTAACATCATATTATAGACAACAAACAATCGGTTTGAGTTAGAACGTTCATGGGTAGCAATTGAGAGATATATTAGCATTCAAGAACACTAGGAAGCTCAACAAAGAAAGTTAATAAATCAGCCATAGCTTATCTTTTTAAAACCGACACTTTATTCCTTATCTCTCTTTGCCTTTTATGGATGCCTTGACAATATACTTTAGATTCTTAAAGTATAAAATCAGGAACAACACCATGCACCACTAAACTGCTAAAGGATAAAGACCCACCCCTGCCAAAGGTGAAAGACCACCCAAAATTTTGGCAAATAAGACCCCCAATATTTGTTTTCTCAGGGGATTTGTCCCCAAAACCCCTAATACGGGGAGCCACAATTGTGCAAATATTATAACACATACCCAACATTCTCCCACTTGTTGTTTTATTTGCATACAGGGGTCACATGCTTTCATGATCAACAATCCAAGGCAGAATGCCCATTGATTCTCTATACCAAGAGAAATTATCAATGCTCATAGACTTTGTTAATGAATCTGTAACATTCTCCAAAGTATCCACCTTCACCAACAACACCTTGTTCTCTTTAACCATCTCTTTGAAAAAGTTATTCTCAACATCATATGCTTTGTCTTAGAATGATAATCTAGGTTCCTTTCCAGGAATATTACATTCTGATTGTCACACTCTATCCTTACAACTTGTTCTACCAACCCAATGATATAATGGAATTAATGTAACCATATTGCTTCCTTTATTTCATGAGTGGATTACATGTATTCAAATTATGTAGTTGAGCATGCCATTATAGACTGTCTTTTTCTCATCCAACTGATTTCTCCTCCAAATAGGTTAAACAAACACCCACTTGTATATCTTCTACGATCTAGATCTCCAACCCAATTTTTGGGGGTTCTACCAAATCTGAAATTATTTTTTTGTTGCGTTACTTTGATTCCTTATATTGATCAACATCCACCCTCTCTTGGTTTTATTTTGCTCCTTGTAAATCCCACTTGAATTCTACAACCTACTCTCGAATGTTAAAAGATCCATCTCAGACATCTCAGTTATAGATCATCACAAAGAAAATTCTCACCATCTACATCCTTTTCCATGGATGAGATCGAACTTGAACCTTTCAATATCAGTGGCATTCATCTTCAAAAAAATTAATGAAACCTCACAATCCTAGGATCACAAGAGCATCTCCCATATAATTTATTCTTCAAATGAGACTTTTCAATCATCCTGCATAAATAATAACATACCATGTCACATACCAATACAAAATGATGGACATCATCATGACTGGAGATGTATACAAGTATCATAAATGTCATTGGTATTCACTATCTCCAACTATGAGAACAAATGAATTTTCTTAAGTGCACACTTCCTTATCATCAATCTACAGGTTGAATGAATGATTTTGGTTCTAGTAACTCCACTTCCCTCCAAAGACATGCAAACACTCAAACCATTCTGACACTTAAAAAAATCATCTATGTATATTAAGGGCTTGTTGATGCCTTTCTCAATGTTGATTAAACAAAAATATGCATCATGAAATCACACTTCATTAAGATATGAAGTGAAAAACCTCTCTGTTGAATAAAACACCCACTGCAAAGTGCATACATGATTACTTTTTTTAAGAGAAACCATTGAGAGAACAAGATGTCACCCTATCAAAATTAGGGAATTTCAATTTACATAAACCATTTCAAACTAAAACACAACTTAACACGTAAATATCCATGACATCAGATACACACAGAACCAATTCATTAACCATTTATGGGTTATTAACATTCAAACACATTCAAATTCAAATTCAATCTTCAACAAATAAACACAAAAATTCTTATTCTCCCAAGGTTATGATTGGTTTATTCTCTCTTTTTGTCTCAATCTAGATAGGGGGGTTACCTTCACTAACATAGATCATATATATATTCCATTGATTTTGAATTCCATGAGTTCTCTGACATACACATAGAGAAATCCATTTACAATCGAACCATCAATAAATTACAAAAAGGCTCATACAAAATGAAAGAAGAATTAGAAAATAAATAAATAGAGCCATAAGGAAATAACACACTGATGGAAGCATAAACACAATGTTTCATTAAATCAAATTCTACTACAAGACTCCTCTACTATCTTTATCTACCTTTACGCTGGCCTAATTACACAATTTTTTAGCTTCCCCATTCATGCTCATAGGCTTATGAATACAAAGAAGGCAATCTATGCTTCCAAATCATCACAAACCCTAACTATTTCCATAATTCATGCAAATAATTACTCAAAATAGAACTCTCATCTACTTGGAATTTATGTGTCTCGAGTACTTACATAATTTATGGATAGAATCTAACTATTTTCTAAGAATAAAATTCTACTCTTGAGTTTCTCTATATCCTTGGTTTCATACACACAAGGATCAATAGGATCAAATCCTTATCTTATAGGTGTTAATTTACATTCACATGGGGAGCCACATCCTCCTACAACGTTTTGCTTTCTATATGCTTGAATTTTGATGACGATTTTGGAGGGGGGAGATGCTCCTGCATCAGAATCCCACAATACAACAAAGTTTCATGGCCTTCTGGCCATGAGTCTTCAAACTGCTCCATTCATCCTAGTTCCCACACTTTGTTTTCTTGTTGCTATTCCTTCATTGTCATCTGCAATTTTCTAGGGTCCCAAAATTTATGTTGTTTCCTATTTAACTTGCTTTCATAGGTGTTTCCATCTACTTTTGGTTTGACACTAATTTTCTACTTTATCCCTTTGCAATTCCACTTGGGAATCTTCACCAAATATTTCTATAAGTTGTCTATCTCAATGTCCAACCTTTTCCTTTTCTAGTACATGATATTGTTGTTTCTCATATGTTTTTGTACTTTTTCATTTAAATTTTGTATGGTTGTTGCGATTTCTGATGCATACTCTTTGTTCCAGATTCTTGTTGTACCATATCCTTTGTTTTCCTCAATAAATTTCTATACATTTACTTTGAGATTCCACTCATTTGAAATTACTTCATTCATACCTTAATTTGTGAGAGATTTAAGAGCGATGTTCCATTCTTCCTGATGTATTGTTCCATAAGTACTTAAGGTACTTAGTTTCCTTACCCATTGTCACTTTGTGAAAGACTAAATTTCATCTTCAAAATTCTTTATTTTTTCTACATCTGCACATAAATAAACAAGTTACATCAAATAATTTTCTTATTAAACTCTTGAATCCCATTCTCAATCATAAGGATGAATACTATTACAACTTCCTTGTCTTCCTTTTTTTCTACTACAAGTGTGTAGTCTGTTGCCTATTCATATGCATTAAATTCTTCTACAACCTATTGATTACACTTTTCACTCTCAATCTCATTATTTTATTTCAAGACAATCCCTTTCTCTACACTTCGTTGCTGTGAAAATGACAAAATATCAGTTGTCTCACTCCAATTCTCTTCAATCTTTTCCTCATATAATTTTTATATGGACCATTCCATTTCCTTGTTTCTATTTCCCCAAGAAATGTTTTCATCCTTTTATTTTATGACCTACTGATTTATGTTGTGCTCAACAACAATATGAGACTCTTCAAACATCTATTTTTTCTTACCAGACATAGGCTTTTCCAACCATTCTTTAATAAATTGTAACTCATCATTAAAATTTACTAGCACCGAGTCTTGTTCTACTTTTGTAATAGAAAATGCATTCTTAAATAAATAATTAGTTTGAAAAACTAAATACTCTTTTGCCTCTCTTGATGCTTTATGTGTCTTTTCCTTGCTATGCATTCTTGAATACTACTTAGGATTGACTTGAACTCTATCTGCAATATTTGTGAAATATTTCCCATCTTGGGATTCACGAGACATTTTTCCAAAAATATCAATTATTCATCCATATCTATTAGTACTACACCATAATTTTTTTCGTCAATTTATTTGAAGTCCTTGTGGTTTTCTTCATAAGCCAATATTATCTTGGTCATTTTTACAACACGTTCTTGCACTCGTCCTTCAACATTTGCATTCTTTGATTGTGTATAGTTCCTCCTTTGACATCTTTTATGACATAATGTTGTCTCTTCCTCTCTTATGTATTGTTTCTTGGTTTGTCTCTCTTCTATGCCTTCATGAGGAAATCCTTCATCCTCGTCTTTCTTAATGAAAATTGTTAGTGGTTTCTTATCTTCAGCACTTGCATAACCTACAATCACACACAAACAATTAGTATCAAATCCATGAGACTCTTGGGCATCATTTGATACTTTTGGATTTATCTCCTTCTGTTGATATAAAATTCCCAAACATTTCTTGACACTCTTAGAAATTCTCCCATTATCATCTTCATCCTCTCCAAGGAGTGATCCTTTCTTTAGTTAAAAAATGTGAATTGTTTCGTCTTCTTCCATATTCAACTAGAAACTCTACTTGTGCCTGAATTTCATCTCATACAATTGTTTGATGGGCCACTTGACCTTCTTATTTATTGTCCATTCATATCTTTGGTCTTGTTCAAATATCTTCTATAATAGATTCATCATTTCATTGAGATATTCTTTTAACTGAACAATTTCTATATCAAACTCTTCATCACTCGTCTTATTTTTGCCAATTTCCCTGGAATCTTGCTATGGCTTGATTTTGAATCCTTTGTATGAATATCCATAATCATATTTATCTCTTCCTTTTTGAATTTCTCCATACTCAACTGTGAGCTACATCAAGTATAGTCAACCTACTAAAAGAATATCAAGATGTTTTTTCACGCGACTACAAGGACTTTAAAGGAATTGTAGAGGAAATGGTAGAAATGAAGATTGAACTTATTCGAGTGGAAAAAAAATAAAAAAAAAACCGTACCAATTAGCGCATAAATACAAATCAATAATCCAAAAAGAGATTGAAGAAATGCTACAAGCATGCATTATTTACCCAATTGACAAGGAAGAATGGGCAATTCCCATGGTAGTGCAACCAAAGAAACATGATCCCCAAAAATTAAGAATTTGTGTCAATTTCCAGGGACTCAATAAACAGACTGTGATAGATCCATTCCCCACCCCATTTTCTGATAAAATCATCAATGAAGCCACCGGTCATGAATGTTATTCATTCACAGACGGGTTCTCGGGATATAACCAAGTGCCAATAGAAAAATAAGATCAACCAAAAATAACATTTGTCTCGGAATTTGAATCTTTCACCCATAGAGTAATGCCATTTGGACTGAAGAACACATCAAAATTTTTTTCAAGAATAGTGGTTAAACCATTTCAAGAGTATATCTTTAAAACCATGGTTGTATACTTTGAGGATTGGACAATATCTGGTCTATTCAAAAATCACATACAATGGCATCGACTTATGCTAGAATGCTGCAGACAAATTCAACTATCATTAAAAATCAGGAAATGTATATTTTCCACACCTATTGGAATCCTGCTAGGACATGTGGTATGTAAAGACGAGGTAAATGTCGACATGGTAAAGATTAAATTTATCCTTTATCTAAAACCTTCCGTGAATAAAAAAAAAATCAAAATTTTATTGGGACACACTAGATATTATAGGAAGTTTATACACCACTACTTAGAAATAACCTTCCCAATTGATGAGATCTTACGAAAATATGTTGAATTTAAATGGAGCCAAGACAACCAGTAATCCTTTGAATTCTTAAAGAAGAAGTTGGTCGAGGCACCCATTCTAAAATTTCCAGACTGGTTGAGAAAATTTCATGTCAATGTTGATGCGTCCAATGTAGTTGTCGGGTCGGTATTAGCACAACCATACGATGACACAATGGATCATCCAAATGCATATGCAAGTTGAAAACTTAAAAAGGAAAAAATAAATTATTCGACTATGGAAAGGGAAGCCCTATCAATGATATTTTCTCTACAAAATTTTCATCATTACTTACCTGCAAATCCCTTCATATTTTTTACAAGCCATCATTACTGAAATACTTGGTCAATAAACTAGTCCATCAAGGAAATATTTGTTGATGGTTACTTTTATTTCAAGATTTTGAATTAGACATATTATACGACTAGGGAAAAAGAATGTCTAACCTGATCACCTATCATGACTAGAAACATGAAAAGACCCGACATACATCGACGATGATCTTCTCGATGCACACTTATTTTGAGTTGAATTTTCCCCTAAATATTTAGAAGACATTTCCAATTTCCTAGAAGAAGGAAAGGTCCCAGAGGACCTCCCAACAAACAAAAAGAAATTCCTAGCCCTAAATGTTGCACCTTTCACAATCATTAACAAATATTTATACAAAATGGGAATGGATAATGTTTTAAGAAGATGTGTGCCAAAACAAAAAAGGGATGATATAATCAATGAAGCCCATGCAGGAGAAATCTAGGGTCATTTTTAAGCTGACACGACAGTCAGAAAGATACTACAAGTAGGCATATGGTGGTCGAATCTATATAAATACTGTCCAGACCAAGTAAGAAAATGTGATAGTTGTCAGGGGCTTGGACGACCTATATGGTAAAATGAAATGCCACTAAGTTCAATAAACTCCAATCGATCTTTCTAAATCTAGGTTATTGATATCGTTAGGCCTTTTTCACAGAGGGAAAGACAAACTGACACTAAATACATCATTAATGCAATCAAATATGTGACCAAGTGGGTAGAAGTTGAGCCAATAAAATCTTGTACTAAAGAGGTAGCAACAAAATTCATCTATCAGAATATAATTACAAGGTTTGGTCATTCTTTGACACTAATAAGAGACCAAGGAACTCACTTCATGAATGAAACAATTAAATTCCTAATGGAAAAGTTTTTAATCGAACATAGAAAAATGACAGCTTATCACCCACAAGTGTTAGGATATTTAGACACTTAGGAGTTAGTTAAGATCTACTTGGTCTAATATGTCATTAGGTAAAAGTGTGATTCTTTAGTATGCATTAGTATGCATTTGTAGTTAGGAAATCTGATGGTCACGATATGTTCCCGACATAGAGTGATCCGACGGTTCATACTCTCCTTGATCTTAACGGCTATTGATCCGTAGCTTAACACCCGATTGGTCCATGATCTCTATTTAAAGAGCATGGAGGGTCATTTGCCGATGATCTATTGTGAGAAACTCTCTTGTAAAATCTCTCTATAATATTTTTCTTTGCATTAATAAACTGCTCCAAGTGGCCGCGTTGGCTGGGGCCATGGATGTTTCCCCGTAGGGGTTTTACCAGTGAAAACATCAATGTGTTGATCTTTGATCTGGTTATGTGAGTGGTTAATGAAGGTGTTCGTCCTCTGTTGGAATACATGTGTTGTCGAACATGGTATCAGAGCCTGTTTGAAGACCTGCTCCTGTTGTAGATCGAGATCGTGAAGCCGAGTTGCCTCATCTCCATTTTCTGGCATTTATATACATTTATAGGCTGAAAGGACTATTCCATTGTGTCCAGAGCACGCTTTTCATTCAAGAACACTTTTCGTTTCACTCGAAAAGGTTTCCGTTTGCCCAAGATATGGCCATTACAGTC
>JASDQU010686741.1:10818-24577 GCA_032191745.1 Picea mariana
AGTTCCGGAGAACTGAGGAATTTGGTACTGAAGGAAATGCATGATGTTCCTTATGCTGGACACCCTGGTTACCAGAAAACAATTATAGCAGTAAGAAGCCAATTCTTTTGTCCAGGAATGAAGAAGGATGTTTTTAATTACATCGCTTGATGTATGGAATGTCAGAAGGTGAAGGCTAAGCATAGACACCCAACGGGTTTGTTGTAGCCATTGCCAATCCCAGAGAAGAAATGGGAAGTGATCACCATGGATTTCATCACAGGATTACCCAGAATGAATAAGAATCATGATTCAATCATGGTAGTGGTTGACAAATTAACAAAGGCTTCTCCTTTTCTGCCCATGAAGACAATGCATACAATGGCTAACATTGCAGAAATTTTCATGAAGGAAATTGCCAGGTTGCATGGGATACCTAGGACAATTGTCTCAGACAGAGATACAAATTTTACCTCCAACTTATGGAGGGGATTGTTTAAAGGATTTGGCACAAATCTAAAATTTATCATAACATATCATCCCCAGAAAGATGGGAAAACATAGAGGGTCAATCGAATAATTGAAGACATGTTGAGAATGTATGTGATGGATAATCCATCTAAGTGGGAAGATTACTTACACTTGGTTGAGTTTGCAAATAATAATGGGTATCAAGCTTCATTGTGAATGAGCCTATTTGAAGCCTTGAATGGTAGGAAATGTGATACTCCAGTAAGTTGGGACAACCCACTAGATAGAGTGGTACTTGGGACGAAGTTGCTCAAGGGCATGGAAGACCAGGTGGTCAAGATCAAGAAAAATTTAAAGGCATCTCAGGATAGATAGAAATTTTATGCAGACAAGAACAAAACATCTAGATAATTTAAAGTAGGGGAGCATGTACTTTTGAAAGTGAAGCCCACGAAAATCTCTTTGAAATTGGGTAGTTGTACAAAGCTGGCAACCAGATTCTGTGGTTCATTTGAAATATTGGACATAATAGGACCAGTTGCATACATGCTTGCATTGATTTCTTCCATGAATGTGCATAATATATTTCATGTATCTTTACTAAATAAATATGTACATGATCCTAACCATGTTATTGATTGGCATCTGATTTAGGTAGAGACATAGGGAGATTTTCACGTTCAACCAGTATGGGTATTGGACAGAAAAGTCAAAATTCTCCAGAATCGAGTTATAGAGTTGTTAAAAGTTCATTGGACCTGCTACGGTCATGAAGATGCTACCTGGGAGCATGAAGATGCCATGCGGGCAGAGTACCCACAACTTTTTGAATAAACTTGAGATTTTGATCTCTATTTTGTATATGCACTGAGGACAATGCCAAAATAAGGGGGAGGGGATGTAACACCCCGGGTTTGAATCCCCAATTTAAATAATGTATTGTTACAATGTTGAGAGGCTAGAGTGCCCAAACAATTATTAAAAGGCCATTGTGCCCAAGACTTGTAATGTTTTCTATCATTATTAATAAAAAATGCATCGGTGGATACTAGATGGACAATGAATAGAGTTTTAGGGGGCTATGATTCCACAAGAGAGGGGGCTTGATGAGCTAAGTGTTTATTCCTATGTTAGTTACCTTTTTTCCTAAGGGAGGGGATCAATTATGTGAGCTTATTGGGAAGGAGAGGAGGTTCTTGATTTCCCCACGAGGTTACTTAAACCCACCTATAGTCTGATGGGGGGGGTTTGAATGATGAATTGTTCACTGATTTCGTGTATATTCATTCATTTCCCTCATGCACTCCCATGCACGCACTTACCCATTCACTGATCCATCCTGACCTATGTCTTGGCTTGGGAAAGGGAACCGAACTGCTGAAGAATTAGCCATAGGATAGATGGCTGTAATGGTCGCTGGTGCAATCCAGCCATGACTTGGGGCCTACATGTCTGATATGCATTATCCGATGCCATTTTTTTCTCACAACTGTGAGTCCTGACAGTTCCAGCATTAAGATTTTGGACCAGTTGTGTTGGATGCCCTAGTAAAATGAGAAGGAATGCTTGAGGGACTGTGTGGCAGAGAAGGGTGGAGGTCCATTCTCTTGGGAGGTACAATATGGGTAAAAGAGAGATCGGTATTTGGATTGTTGTGGGTGTTGAGAAACCTGTAAGAGCTTGAGAGCTGACTGGTTTGGGAACTCAAGTACACTCTGGAACACTCCTTGTTGATTCATAGCCTTGGCTCGGGGGTGACACTGTTGTTGAGATTTGGAACAATAGTGTCTATGGTTGGGTGGAACGTCCTTGGTCTGTAGCCACTTGGTGTCATCTTTCATAAAGATAATTTCTCTCTATTATGATATCATTTACATGTATTTGAATGTTATTTCCACTGTATATTTAATGATTGTTTAATTGAATATTTAGAATATTCATGCTTGTTGATTACTGTTGTGCATGTCGATTAAAGTCTTTTATTTTATGCATACTTAAATAATGAAAAGAGAACAAAGTACAAGGGCGATCTTGCAGGTATCATACCTCGGACTATGGGTGGTTGGGTATGTTACAAACCCTCAACATTTAGGTAATTGATATGACTGTAATAAATTACTCAATTATCTTGGGAAGGGATTGACAAACCTTAACAGGTGGATATCTCTCACTCGACGGGACACATTTATCTGTTCTTCGGAATGGTAATAACAATATAGTCCTTAGAGAAGGAAGAATTTCACCCTACATAGAGAGTGTTCCGCAATTTAGCGTAAACTATATCGAAGAGGACCTAAGAGTGTACTCCATCTTTGCTGAATAAGATAATATTCCTTTGGAAAGAATCGATTTAGAAGATGATATGTGACATATGCACTTTGATGGTTCATGCTCTATTGAAGGTAATGGGGCTTGCATTGTCTTGGTTTCCCCTATAGGGAAAATTCATAATTTGTCTTATAGGTTAAAGTTTTATTGTACAAGTAATGCCGCATGATTCTGTTGGCAACAATAATGTAATTGTTGTTGTTTATAAGATGCCTACACAAGGTTTCTAAATTTTCACTACTCCTCATGAGCAACGTCACTTATTATTTGTCGCCTTTTACATACCTTCCTTTCAATTTTATCTTTCATGACTGTAAGCATGAAAACTTGCAGCTAGAATTCACACTTGGTTTCGATTTTTTATCAAAAGATAATTGTTCATATGGTCTATTGTCGAATTGTCATATTTCGCTATGAACATGATTGTTTTCCTTGTTTATAACTCCTTGGTCCTAAACATGTCTTGGTTACATAAGTGAAAAAATCCCACTCATCAATATTAGATTAATAGTAATGGGGTTTCATTCATAAAATTTTTTAATACAATGTTTATATGAAACTTTTACCTTGTAATCAAGTCATGAATGTATGTGCTCTATGGTATATAAGTGCTTACATCCTTACACTACCCATATCCCAAGGTATCATATGAGGTACAACGTGATATTATTGCTCTGTATGGCCTCGGGCTCCACGATCTCTTTCCCACGCATGGTGATTAACGCTCCTACCTACCATTTCGAACTGTCACAACATTGTTTTGTTCCAGGCTATGGATCTGTGTTTTTTCTATCAAACCCTACCTCTGATTTATGTGTTGGTTCCCTTTTGTTATCCATGTCTCTTGTCGTGAGGATTGATCCCAATGTCATCCAAAACTTGTTATCATTTGACAATGCCAGAGACGACTTAGAAAGGAATGGCTGGCATTTGTTTATTGAAAAGTTTGAGGGTTTCAATCTGAGAGTTGTCGAAGAGTTCACGTTGACATTCGATGTTTGTAGAGAAAAAATAGGAGATGTGCAGCTTGAGGTAAATGAAGATTTTATAAGCCAAGCTATCGATTTACCAGTTGTGGGGCAAAAGTGGTTCAAGAACACAAAGGTTAAAGAAGTTCCTTGGTCATTATTGTTCACCTCAAGGAGAATTACCAGTTGTGACCGAGGTATGCCTGTTTCGTCTCTAAAACCTAGATGGCGTGATCTGTTAGCTATTGTGAAACAGTTCATTAACTGTGAGGGAAGATTTGGGTTGGTTTTGTTGTATCACCTGCGATTTCTTATGAGCGTTATTGATTTCTCGCTGACCATGCCTTATTTCCTCCTTAGAAGTCTATACAAGATGGGAAAGATATTTAAGAGGAAGAAGTATGATTCTAGTTTGTTCCATCATGGTTTAATAAAGATTATCATTATGCATTAGTTGAAATTAAACAATGATTGTTGGGATATTTTTGTGTTACGAAATGGCTTCGGTAATAGTGAGTTGGGACAGGTTGACAAGCCTATTATCGCAGAAACCCTTGTGAAACCTACCATCTCTTCTCCTTCCCTCATGCCCTATGATCCTATCTCTAATTATGAACCCTCGACCTACCCTGATTCTACACAACCTGACATTCAATTGGATTCATATCCTAAGAGTTGTACTAAGGCTATTAAAAAACCCACAGGGAAGAAGCTTAGGGGCAACATCAATGTCAATTATAAGAGTAAAAGGGCCGCTCGTTGGGTTTCATGATGTGCTCGAAACAAACTGAAGCCCCGTGTAGACACAAAAACTACAATTGAGGTAAGTGAGGATTCAGATTAGGAAATTGAAAGTTTCTTGGTTGAAGAGTATCCATATTCATATGGACTTTGTCCTGACAAACCCTACGATTATGTTACCAACCTACCACCGTGTCTAAAGGAAAATCCTGATTTTCCTGGAATCAAACTCTGTGATGAACCTACATGTCAAATGGACGATTCTCCAACTGTTAATACTATCAGTGCCAATACACAGTCTCTACAGCCGCACTGTAATGAATGTTGATCCTGGATAGACATGTATTACAAGAATGTGCCTTTACTACAGTCTCAGCTTAAATCTTTGGAAGACCAGGTGGATTTGTTAACAAAGGAGAATAACAGACTCCAATCCATAGCTCAAACCAAAGACAAACTCCAAAAAACCATAGGTTCTGTTATTTTTAAGAACATAGAAGCAACGACAACAATAGTAAATTCAAAGATTACTTGATTTGTTTGAATCCCTTAATTTGAGGTATGATCCTTTTAAAAGTTTAGTATGATTATGTCTTTCTCAATTTAGGATACATGATTTGTTTGCATAGATTACTTTTTAATTTGTTTTGCTTGATTGAATAAAATATGATTCTAGTTATAATTATAACTAGCTACATAATCGTGAGATTCTGTAGCTAGTTAGAAAATTTCGAATTACTTGTTTTGATAATTGAAAATACATCTGAAATCCTTTTATTTTTATTTGTTAACAGGAACTCATGATTTTCAAAGAGATATGAAGCATTGTTGGGATCTTCCAGCCATACCATCTTTATGTTTTTAGTAAATAGATTAGGCTGTTAGTTTTTGGTATCAAGTAAAATCTGGGAGGTTGCATACCCCACATTTTTTGGAACATATTGGATGTTATCAACAGGAAACATTTTGTTCCTGGAAGCTATATAAGTATGTTATTTTGTAAACTTGAAATCATCTCTGCCTGGGGCAAAAACTATGGATTTCTGACTCATAGACTTGAATAAAATATGATATTTGTCATAGCTTTAGCTTCTCCATATTGTGTTTTTATTCAAGTCATGATTATTTCGATTTGTAATTAGATTATGATTGCTTTAGCTATCGTGGTTTATTGCAGATTGGTGTTATAAAGAAAAATTTATATGCTATCCTTGTTTTATGTCCGATATTTAACATACAATAATTATTCTGTTCAAACTTGAGCTTAAGAGATTTATCTTCATCATTTGTTGAACATTTATACATAAGTTTTCACAATAGGATTTATCTCAATGTGGCCACTTGTGAAATTATAAGATTGTTGTTACTATATCTCTTATATGTTCTATCATTTGGATTCAATCATTACTGCTTCACATTTACGAGAAGCATTTGTAGGATCTGTTGCGGGTTTGCCTCATCAGACAGCGAGATTGGATGCTATACACAGGACGAATATGGAATGCGATAACATGTCAGTTTGTTAGTTTTATTTCATTAGTTTAATGAATACAGAAATTTCCTGCAGTCTAAACATATTCTACTGTTTGTTATCTCTGTTTTCAATTAGACAGTTTGTCATTCCATTTCTTGTTTATAAACATTATAAAAAAAATAAATCAAAAAATATCGAACGATAGCTTTGTTGTTGTTTAATAAATCAATCCATATTCAATTTCCATGGATTTAGATTAAAATTTGCATTTTGTAAATGTTATATATATATATATATTATAAATAAATTCATTTGTATATATTATACATACAATAAGTAGAATTATGCTATAAATATTATTTAGTAAACTGTAAATATATATTGGATCTATATATAGTTTTCAGCGAGTGTTATTCATTAAGTTATTTTATCTTCATTAGTTTTGTTTTTCACTTTATTAGGACTTAGATAGACTAACGGAGCCGCTAAACCCGTCGGAGTGGATCAATCCAAACGGTTTGGGTGAAATAGACAACCCCACACCGGATTCATTCCTCCAGTTGACGGACGCTCAATTTCGCCTGTCAACAAATGGTGCTAGAAGGAGGGCCTAAAAACTATTAATGGCATGAGGAGGTCGTAGGACTCCTCCATTACCTACCTGCTCACCTATAGTGACTAGAAGTCATTTAGATGACAACATTGTCTCTCAAACAACAACCACATCAAACAATGATCTACGGATCACAGTTGAACCAGTAACTCCAAATCCTACAGGTGGTGACATACAAGAGATTGTTCACCAATATCTCATAAGAATGCACAATGCCTTAGCTCATATAAGACAACCAAACCGACCTTTGACCCAACCATTAGACTTCTCTGATATCAAAGAACAACTCAGAGGCACTGACATTACTTTAAATCCTACAGATCCAATCCTCACTCCTACAGCAGGAGGATCTGGTATACCACCATCACCACCTCCTTCATCTTCTTCTTCTTCTAGAGAAGAATCCTCTGAAAAAGGCAGTTATTCATCCCAGCCTTCGACACCACCCACACCTATGGCCAAAAAGAACAATTCTGCCAGACCCTGGCTCGACCAAGATGCAGTGGCCATACCTAGGCCTCAACATCCTTTACCCAAACACCAAGAGAAATGGCTCCCTAAGTTTGACCCGGACTCCAAATAGTTAGCCGAAGATCACATCAAAAATTTTATGTTAGCCATTAGAATCCATAGGGTTGAACACGAAGATGTAGTCTGTAGATTGTTTCCCTACACCTTTGAGGGCGATGCCTCTACATGGTACTTTGTCCAGTAGCCACACAGCATCGTGTCATGGGAGAAATTTGAATCATGTTTCCTTGAGAAATTCGAAGACGACAAGTCTCCCAAAGTTCTAGTCATGGAGCTTTCTAGTTTAAGAATGAAACCCAAAGAAAAGATCAAAGACTTTAATCAAAGGTTCTTGACACTAAAGAACCGAATCCCCACAGATTTGATGCTTGCCGAGAATCTTATTATCGCTTATTATACGAAATCCTTACATCAAAAAATATCCATTTGGGTAAAGAGATCCAAGAAAGATACATTGTTAGAAGCCTTCGAAGAGTCCAGTCAGATCGAGAAAGACATCCTCAGCTTAAAAGACACTACTAGCAATGAGACAGAGACTAGTTCATCGTCCAAAAAGAAAATTGAAATCCTCCCTAGACCTTCCCAAAACAAAGCTCAACCTGAAAGCTCAGATTTAGAAAACTTAAAGAAATTTGTTCAAAAACTGTTCAATCAAGTTATAGATTTGAAAAGGACAGCTGAATAAGCTTCTTCGAGCAAAGGGCCTTACAAACCCCCTTTTAGGAAGCCTTTTCCTACCAACCGACGTAATTCAAATACTGAAGGCCTAAATCTAGAAAGCCTACAATATTCTATTCAAACGATTCTAGAAGCACACGATAACTTGATTCCTCCCGAGATTCTCGAGGAAGTAGCTGAACAAGAGACAGTATAAGAAGATGAATCTTCTCCAAACATTTTTGGACATTTTTCGGATAGAATTTTTCAAGCTAATTTTGAAACAATGCATCCTTACAATACTAGGAGCAAGACAACAAATAAGTATTCTTCTGAAATCATTACGACTTTGCCTCCAAAACAGTCTAAATCGATTGAGACTAAACATAATTCAATAAACCCAAGTTTAGATTATGATTTGATTGAAGATTTAAATAATCTTAGGGATAACATTTATGTTTATGAATTATTAAAATTTCCTTTCTTCTGCAAAAAATGCTACAAAATATTGCAGAGAACAACAAAAATGGCAATCAGAGCAGTAACAAAGGTGTTCAAAACAACCCCAAAGTTCCTTAGAATGCCTCCACCAAAACTACTTCTGATCCTCACGATAAAAGAGGCCTTCCTGTAAATAATGTAACAAATGTGGATAAACCAGGTGCATCATCTAACGTAATGCCTTGGTTTGTTTGTCAAAAGATTAATGCCGAAGTTCAACCATCCATCTTGAAGATTATCCATCTTGATCGAACTAGTGTTAAAGTAATGGGTGAATTAAGAAATGTGCTTATAAGATTGTCATCTAACCCTAAAGTTCATCAAGTGATTGATATTATTGTTGTAGATATCCTAGAAGTTTATGGTTTTTTTTTAAGCAGAGACTGGTCAGAATAGCTACACGGCTATTTTGCAATGGATTTGTCTCACTTGTGGCTACCCGAGAATGGAAAGCCCAATAGAATCAAGGTAAATTGTGAATGTTATCTAAAGTTCACGGTGACTGATTTAAATGATCCCAATGAACCATTCACTCCTTCTGGCGATTCACCTGAAATACAAAGGATGGATACCTTTTTCGGTAATTTCATGGCCGAAACTTCCACCATCTCTAACCCAGAACAACAGTCTGAAATTTTAACATCTACATAGCGAACAACTTTTGCCCAGTGGTCACATGCAACCAACAACAATCAAATATGGTCTCTTTACTTTGAAGGGTCAAAATCCAAGGAAGGATTTGGTGCAGGCTGCGTGATCATCAATCCAGTAGGTAATAAGACTCTGATTTCTTGCAGGTTAGAATTCGAATGTACAAACAACACGATCGAATACGAGGCACTCCTGCAAGGCCTCAGAAAAGCATTAGATCTGAACATTCAAAATTTGACTGTCTTTGGTGATTCGGAAATCGTGGTTAGATAGGTAAAAAATTCTATCCACTGTTTATCTCTGCACCTTAAAAGCTACCAAACCAAGGTATGGAATTTGATGAATAAGTTTGTCTCATTTAACATAAATCCGATTCCTAGATTGAATAATTCGGAAGCTGATTTGTTAGAAAATGTAGCTTCAAAATTTTTTCCTGCAGAAGGCTTATCTCCAAATGCATTCTCTGTCGAACTGTTGTTCAGACCATCCGTCCCAGACAACATCACGAATTGGAGAGTCTTTGATGATGATCAACAAATTATAAGTTTTCTACATATGGAAGAAACTTTCCAAGGCGCGGTGATCGACGAAGGAACCCATGACTAAAATGTTCATGAATTTACGGTAATACTAGATCCAAGATCTCTAGAATCTTCATCAGACATGTTAAACTCTATCCCAAAATATGTAGTTAGATTAGAAAATTTTTATGATATTCACGACAATTTCAGAAAATCAGTGAACTGTAAAACAAATACTTCCTCTTTGACATATGAAAAGGTAAATTTGGGAACTAAAGACAACCCACAGTGCATTAATTTAGGGGTAGGGTGTTCTGAGAAAGAAGAAGTAGCATTTATTAAGTTGTTTAAGGAATTCAAAGATGTTTTTTCCTGAACGTACGATGACCTAAAAACCTTTGACCCTAACATCACACAACATGTTATTCCTATGAAACCCCAAACCTAACCTTTTCAACAAAAGTTAAGGAAAATGCACCCAAAACTCGAACCAACTATCAAGAAGGAATTAAACAAACTCCTGAATGCTAAGATAATTTTCCCAGTTAGGCACACAAAATTGATCTCTAATCTTTTCCCTGTCAGAAAAAAGAGTGGTGAAATACGACTATGTGTCGATTTCTGAAATCTTAATTGAGTGTCTCATAAAGACAACTACCCTGTCCCTCCCATGGAACAGATCCTTCAATAGGTATCTAGTTCTGAAAGATTATCCTTGTTGGATAGTTTTTCAGGGTATAAACAAGTCCTGATGTCCCCTCCAGACCAAATCAAAACCACCTTCCGCACTCCATGGGGCACCTATTCTTATAGAAAGATGCCATTTGGACTCATAAACATTGGTGCCACTTTCCAGAGAGCGATGGACATCGCTTTCCGAGGATTAATCAATCAATCTGTCATAGTTTACCTGGATGATGTCACTATCTTCTCGAAAAATAAAGAAGATCATCTTGCTCATTTAAGATTTGTTCTATAGCGATATCGTAAATACCACATTTCTTTGAATCCTAAAAAATCTATCTTCGCAGTAGAATAAGGTAAACTCCTAGGATTCATTGTATTGAGCAAAGGGATTATTATCGACCATGAAAGAACTCAATTCATTTTGAAACTCCCCCCTCCCTCATAAAAAACGTCCATGCAATCTTTCTTAGGTCAGATAAACTTTGTTAAGATATTCGTCCCCAGCTTTGGAGAAATGGTGAGACCATTACAAAACCTAATAAAAAAGGATGTACAATACCATAAGGGACCTTTAGAAAGCCAATCTTTTGATTCAATAAAAAAGTCCATAATAGACACTCCTTCTCTAATGAGTCTCAAATTTTCCCAAGACTTCACCCTTTACACATTTGCCTCTGACCGTTCATACGCTGTCGTCCTAACTCAAAAGAACGCTAAAAACAACGAAGTCCCAATTGCCTTTATGAGCTCAGTCTTCAAGGGGGCAGAACATAATTACCCAGTAGTAGATCAACAAGGTTATGTTATTTTCAAAGTAGTAAATCACTTCCGATCTTATCTTTTGAAATCTAGGACGAAAATCATTGTCCCTTACCCAGCTGTCAGAAATCTGTTAGTACAGAAAGAACTAGGTGAAAAAAGGGCAAACTGGGTCACATCCTTGCAAGAGTATGACATAGAAATCACCCCAGCACAAATAGTAAGAGGCCAAGTTTTATGCAATTTTTTCATTGATTCAGCTGCAGGACAGCAAGAGGAAAATGACATGTTAAGTCCAGGACAACACTATCAAAATCTACTCTGTTGTGCACAAAACCCTGTTAGTCCCTGGTATGATGATATAAAATTTTGTCTTAAACATGGATCAGCTCCCCATCACCTGGATCCCACAAAAAGAAGAGCACTGAGATTAAAATATGCTTCTTTTCAACTGATTAATGGTATTCTATTTCCTCAAAATTTTGATGGAGTACTAATGCGTTGTCTTGGGAAAGATGAAGCAGAAAAAGTCTTATTGGAATTGCACGCAGGAGAAGCTGGTGGGAATTTTGGTGGAGATACCACTGCCCATAAAGTATTAAGAGAAGGTTATTACTGGCCTACCCTTTTTAAAGACACTCATGCTTTGTGTCGCAAGTGTGTAATTTGTCAAAAAACATTCAGACGGATACAGAAACCAACCTTCCCTCTTCAACCAGTTTCAGTAGACTCTCATTTTTAGCAGTGGGATCTAGATATTATAGGCCCAATCAATCTGCCATACTCATAGCAGCATAAGTATATAATAACAACCACAGATTAATTCACCAGGTGGTTTGAGGTTTCCCCATTAAAAGTTGTAAATACCAGCTAAGTAATATCTTTCTTGAATTCAAATATTATTACTCGTTTCGGTATCCCTGAATGTCTGGTATTTGATAATGCTTCTTATTTTTCGTCTCTTAAGATGAGTGATTTCGCTCTAGAAAAAGGAATTAAATTAAAGTATTATGCCATCTATTACCCCCAAGGCAATGGTTTGGCAGAATCGACTAATAAAAATATGATCAAAATTATCAAGAGAACGGTCTCTGAAAACCATAAAAATTGGCATAACGCATTGTTAAACGTAATCTGGGTTGATAGAGTAATTCCTAAAACTATTTTGGGTAACTCACTTTTCTTTCTTGTTTACGACAGAGAGGTGATTCTTCCACCACATGTCCTTCTTCCATCTCTGCAGTTATCGCAGAAAGTACAGGAAGACGATTGTCCCCCTTTGGAGAATCGAATTAACGCTTCGTTAAAATTAGAAGAAGCGAGGGCTCAAGAGAAATGGAAATTGGATCAACATCAACTCATCGTCAAAAACTGGTTTGATTCCAATTCTGCCTCTGACAGAAATTTTGAGGTAGGTGACCTTGTCCTAAAATGGGACAAACCTCATGAGGGAAAAGGAGAGCATACCAAGTTTTAGAACTTGTGGTTGGGACCATTCTTAATTGCTGAGAAATTGGGTCCCAGTTCCTTCCGATTACAGAATATAGAGGGATAGCCAGACACCTTTCCAGTGAATGACCAAGCTCTAAAAAGGTACTTCGCCTAATGACACTCCCATGTACACTGTGTAAATATTTTTGTTTTGCTTGTTGTTTTCTTTTCTTTGCTGGTTTGTTTTGATTTTTCCTTTATGCTTATTAGTCTTTCATTTTTGAGACACACATGCCTGCATCATGGGCTAGTTCAGACAAAGAGAACAGAAAAATTTCCCATCTAAAATGACTGTTGAAGGTTGTTTAAGCATCAATTGTGATATTTTTCTGAAGTTTGCAGCCATGTTAAAGATAACTTGTTGTTTGAAAAGCGTTTCTTGATTTCAATCTGTAACTCATGTTACTCATGATCATCCATAAAAATTCCTTTTACGTTGTCCCTCTTCTTTAAGAGAACAACTCAGAGATGTCTCCCTGCTCTTGAAAGTCAGTTTTATTAACAAACTATTTCTAGATCTTAATGAAGGATAGCTAAGAAATTTCTTCAAGGTCTGTAATTTACTAAGATATGTCCAAAAACTAGGATTTTCAGCGTCACCCCGCTCGATTAAAAATATTTAAAACTAAATAAATATTCAGAGAGCTATGGGAAGTTCTTGTAAACCCACCAGGATACTGAACAGGTCTAATGGTAGTGGGAAAATTCCTGCATGACGCCAAGATAACTTTGTCGGGGTATTGAACAGGCCCGCTGGCAGCGAAGCAATGTCAGGTATATGAAAATTCTTAGATATGGATTCTTTTGACCTTAAATGTCCTTCATTCTGATATGGAACTTTTTGGTAGGATACATATATCAGAGTGGGTTAAATGACATCCCTGTCGAGGCTATGGATTCCTACTGGCAGCAGCGGCCCTGTCAATAGTATTGAATATTTTAACTTTAATATTGTGACTCTCTTCTGTTAATATTGTTGTCAGTTTTCATCTTTTTAAAATAACAGTTATCTAAAACTCGAATGCATTTTAAATTGTTTATGATGTTCAGACAAATTTTTGGTTGTTTTCAATTTGAAGTTTTTTTGATTATCCTAATCTGAACATGTTCATTTGGCAGAGATAACTGCTTCTCCCAACGTGTCGCCATTGTTGGTAGAAATAATGTAATTTCTGTTGTTTATAAGCTGCCTACACAGGGTCTCTAAATTTTCACTACTCCTCATGAGAAATGTCACTTATTATTTGTCGCCTTTTACATACCTTCATTTCGATTTTAGTTTTCATGACTGTAAGCATGAAAATTTGCAGCTGGAATTCACACTTGATTTCGATTTTTGATCAAAAGATAATTGTTCATATGGTCGATTGTTGAATTGTAGTATTTC
>JASDQU010686741.1:25627-46872 GCA_032191745.1 Picea mariana
CGTGAATCTTCAACAAATGTTAAAATAAATGTCCAATGTTCTGATAAAGAAGAGATGAGGTCTTTCGAGCTACTCGGTAGATTTCAAAATGTTTTTTCTTAGTCTTATGAGGATCTTCATGGTTTTGATCCAAGTCTTATTCAACATGCTATGGAACCAACTAGGCAAAAACAAAGACTTGTCAGCTCTGCATTGAAGGTAAACTTTAAAGGGGAGTTGGGAAATTTCTTAAGGTCTAGGATTATTTTTTTAGTCCACCCTGAATGGGTTCCAAATTGGGTACATGCTTCAAATAACATAGATCATATTAGAACCTACATTCACCTTCGCACCTTCAGTCGGGATATTATGAGAAATCCTTCTCCCCCCATCAATACAAGAATGATTCTGTAGTAGGTTGTAGAGTTACAGTTGAAGCCCTTACTTGATGAAATTATGGGTTACAATAAAATCAAGATAAAAGGGGCAAATGTTCACAAAAACACTTTTATTACTAAGTGTGATACTGTGTCTTACAAATGCCTTCTTTCTGGCTTACTTGATGCAAGTACCACTTTTAAAAGGCCTATACACACAACTTTCAATGAGTTGTTCAGTTCCCATATCTATCTTGATGATTTAATCGTGAGCATCAAAGGGCTGATGATTACATCATATTTCCAAATGTTGGATCCTTTCCAAATTACTTTTGTCATGGACACTAACTCTTACATATTAAAGGATTTACATGAGCAATTGTTTTCCTATAGCACTAACAGTCCTTGTTTGAAGTATTGCAAAGAGCCAGTGTGAAAAGTTCTATTGCTGATTGGGTTTTCTGTATATTAGTAGCTTAGCTCTGCTTTCATTTTTTGTGCTATTTTCCTTTCTTCTTTACAGTAGTTGATTTATTCTTTCTGTTTCAAAACTTTTCTTGCCACTTCTTCATTTATGTCTTTTATTGCTGCTATTTTAATTTCTACATTTTACTTCTGTCATGATTTTACTTCCTATTGTATTTTAGTTAATTTGGTCAATATAGGATGTCAGATTGACTCTGCCACAGTGACACTACTACAAAGAATTGTTAGTCAATAACAATAAAGATTACGCAACTGTTATGATGTCTCCTCTGAAGGACCCTTGAAATTGTTATACATTTCCTCTACTATCTTGTAAAGAACTGTTTATCTCTCGCTTCTTCTTTCCATTCCTTCATCCATTGAGATTTTAAGAGCAAGTCTAATTTTTTTTTTTTCTCCTCAAAGTTGAGAACAGATTCCGGTCGAATGATTATGCATACAGTGGTTAAAAAATCCTCATACTTAAAAAATTTCATGAATTATTCCCAAATTCCTAGTCATATTTCGATTAAATCGACTCACTTCACCCTATTGCATAATATTCCTGATTATATCTTCTTGACCTGTTGTTTTTGGTCTATGAAACCATGAGTTCTGAGTTCCAAATCTATTGAAAACAAATTTCCCTGTGGAGTTGCCAGTTTGTTGACGATTAAAATCACAATGGAGTTCTTCCCGCAAAGTGTTTCTAAAGCCTATTATTATTAAAGCTAAATAATACTAGTAGGTGGGACCCCCTTGTAGATTGGAGATTAGGTCTAGTTCTTATTTGATGTTGTGATACTGTCCGACATTTCTTACATGGTGTTATGATCTTGGTTTATTGGCGATTCAGAAAGCACACTCTGTGTTTTCTGTCGCTTTTGGTTCAAGTTTTTTTTACAATAGCCTATGTTATCCTTGTTATAACTGTTATCAGTTATTGGGATCTATTGTGAGGAGACCTGCACAATAAACATGTTATCACATAACAAAGATAAGCAATTGGAAAGAAATGAAAAACAATGTAACAAATGAAAATGCAATAATTTAAACTATGCTATATACTATACTACATACATCAATTTTAAATGGATTGTTGTTATCCTAGCTATAAATTTAATATCTATGTGATTTTATTTGAATTATATAGTCGATATACATGGTGATTATGTTATGGTACAGGTTGATGTGGATCGCGCTATTGCTGATAATTAGGTACATGGTTTATTGGATCATATAGTTGATATGTAATATGGTCAAGTTGGAAAGGGAAGGCATGATGTGGACGACACATTTGACAAGTAATAGATGCAAATTCCAACGCATGGTCTAAATTAATGGTGTTAATGAAAAGCTTGTTGGCATGTACTAATGAGTTAATGAACTGTGGGTGGAGGCAACTTTCATTTACTGCACGTCACCCCTACTCGCTCTGTTGGCCACAACCCTATTTGGGCTATTGTTCAACCTTGTTTCTATGGTTATGCTATGAGTTCTTAGTAGAGAGGAACTGCTCGGCCAACTCATGTTTTAATGTGTTTGATTACAGGTATGTATTTTTTTGGCCATTCATGAGTCTTCTTTAGTTATGAAATGGATTTTGGCTCAGGTGTATTGTTTGTTCTTTCCTTAAGTATTGCAACTGTGTAAGATTGTATTTTTGAAATGAAGCATTGATGGTTTCCTCTGCAATAATGTTGAAGTCATAATGTTATCGGTCACCTTGGGTGTTAGCATCCCTAAGGGTTCTTTGTTGGTTTAGATGGAGGGTATTTATTTGGTCTTGGGTGGTTGGATGTCTTTATGCATTCACATAGTTGTATCCAGTCTTTGGCTTTTGTGGGTTTTGATGGTTGGAAGCACTCTGTGTCACTATGTTTTGTTCACTTGGGAATTAGTTGTTTTCACCACTAAAGGTCATGCAGTGGGTTTTTTTGTTCTTTCTTGGCCCTGTCTTCACCTCAGTGTTGTGGTTCTCTGACTGGATAAACATGAGGGTCATACCCTGTGTGTGTTAAGTATCATTACCAAGCCGAATTAGAGCCTTACTCCTCTTCTCATAGCTCTCTTGTCATGGGATTCGTCACCCTGGACATGAAGTAAATTGTGGCATTCTGTGTGTTTACACCGTCAGTATCGGAGGTTTTCACCATAGAGAAGAGTCGACTCTGCTCTCCCTATGATGGCCATAGAGAAAACCCTTAACCCCTCTAGTCTAAGGGTTGATAGAGAAGACCGTCGGGCCTGTCAGGTTTTCTATTGGTTATGATTAATTGATATGTATTGTCGACAAAATTGAGTATAGGCTCACCCAATTGGTTATGTGAAAATCATGTTGGTTTTGGTATCTATTCATTGCTTGTGTTATTATAATGGATACAACCTGTATAGTTATTTGGACAGATCAAATACACATTAACCCTCCTATGTTTTGATAACCAAGTATTTTTTTAATTAAGTGAGTCACTGTGTTTCTTCATGTGGGTATGTGTGGTTTCCACAACATGCTAGTTCGGGTTGTTACGATAGTTCAAGTATAGTCTCAACATTGAATTAGCTATTGAAGATTTTGGTTGACACATAGTCACTGTCTTTTGCATTAAAAATTATTGGGATGATAAAATCAACATTAGTTACCATTTTTTATTGATGTGCGCATGTAATTCATTTGTATGTGTGGTGTTCCTATGCCACGAATAATGGTTATTGTAACTATGATTTTTTATTTTTTGGGGGCCAAATGGTTATTGCACCGGGATGATTGTAGAAAATACATCCATTGTATGCGGTGTGGTTATTTGATTACATCATTAGGGATGAGCCTGTGTTCTATACAACATGATTGATTGCAGTTTGAGTAATCTGAAGCAACATGGTATTCAATTGAGATCTCAACATGATGGGTTGAGTTAATACTGTGACTATGTGTTTAGAAGTGTAAAATGGAAATGTTGCATTGTGGTGTTTTGGGTGGCTGCTCACTGTGTATGATATGGATAATTTTGGGTTCCACACTTAGAGATAGTCACATAGTTTTAAGCATGACCTTATTTCAATTCGATTATTTGTTTTATGAAGAGAGGCATGTTGTTTTTGCCTCATTGTGTTAGATGGAGAGCCCAACATTTTGATTATTTAGAGTCACGTTGATTTGGTCTTGTACAGTGATAAAATTACACTTGCATGATTGAATTATTTTGTGGGCAGTGATTCATTTTGATGATTAACATAGAAGAAATAGTTATTATTACACATTTGAGAATTGTTATAAATAAAAGGAACAAAACTCTCCTTACAGATTTTTTTGGAATGCATATTATCTTATTGATGGAACTGTGTTAGACATTTGACTATGAACAACGAACTAGTTAATACACATTAATTATTATTGGGTCACAATGATCATTTGGTTGGTGTATCTCCTTTTGAAAGAATGATTATATGGATTAATTGATTAATTTTTTGAATAGTACCTGCTCTCGTTTCCCCACCATTATTTCACTTTTTGATAATTACAATCCCATCACCTTCCCACATTCATTTTTTACTCCCTATTCTAAAATTGATTACAATCAAGAATTTTTTTGTGTTGGAGTAGTTTGGCAGTAGCAGTGTCTTGGTTGAACTACAATGATGGTTTCTTTGGTTTACAGTTGATTGTGGTTGTCTTTGAGTAGTAATAGTATTTTTTTCCCCCTCACCATATCATGTTTCAATCAATACAAACCCCTCACATATCCCAGGACCCTTTATTCACCCCCTGCTCATTGATAAACAGTAAAACAATTTGTATGGATTGGATTGCATGAGTCTGATATATCACTGAGCCAAATCTATTTCATATTTTAAGGAGTTATCATATATGGTTATTTAAAAGATTATTTTCTAATCAATGTCACATATAGGAATGAGCTATTCAAATAAAAGGTTGAAAACTAAGGCCTACTATGCCTCTGTCAAGGAGAGGGCCGCTACTTCCCCTCTCGCATCTTCAGATAATTATGGTAAATATGTATCCTCCCACTTGCATTGGATGGACGATTTCTCTCATATGATCATCAATATGAGGCTTAAAGATTCTGCACAGCCTAACGCAGGTTTAGAAGGACTCAAGGATGATAGCCTCAACAAGGGAAAGATTGCCTCACAAACTGGGAAATATGGATTTTATGTTTTCTTTTATTGTCGATGAAAGTTGACTCCAGGAAACTTTGACAACATGTTTTACTTTTGGATACATGAATAATATTATTTGAAAATAATTTCAAATATCATGAGCTAAATTGTCAAATGTGAATATGTGAATGAGAGTCACAAGGAGGTGTGTTTTGCTTAACTAAATAGTTGTGTTATGATTGTTATGAGCTAAAGGGAGTTAGGAGGGGTCCCACCTACTAGCTATTATTTATTTATAACCCTTATTATGATTATTACTTTTCCCCCTAACTAAAGTTGGTTGAGTCTTTTAATTAACTTAACCAATGAGTTGGTTCAACTACTTCAACCAATTCTAATTTATTTAAAAGAAAAAGGAAGGGGAGGAACAAAGGGAGGATAGAAGCAGAAGCATACTAAGGTTTTCTCTTTGAGATTATGTTCAGATAGTTTAGTTTTCATTCATTCATTTATTCATCACAAGACTAATTCTCTTTTATGATAGAAAGGTATTATTGTAGACAACAATATTCAAGGCTGAGTCACATCATTCAAACACTTGTTTTTCAGAGGTGTTGATCTATCTTTGATAGTCTGTGTAGACTTGTCTGTTTGTGAATTAGTTTTCATGACTGACAAAGGATATTATGAAGAGTCGAGTGGGAAGAAATTTGTGGCAAGATGATCCAACTTTAAGAGTTCAATTTTGGTTTTTTGTCAGACATCCTTTTGTATGTTCCATTGGGGATGTCTAAGTTTGACTTTGGTCCAAAATTTCTACATGAGATTTTGTAAAGGAAATCAATCTTAGGTGAATTTGAATGAAATAAAGGATTTATTTATGTCTCATCTGTCTTTATTATCATCTTGGTGGCTTTACTTCTATATTTACATTTATTTCAACAACTGATATGATCACAAAATTACATAAAAAGTAAATTTCCAGCAAACGCTTTATTGAAAAAAGACTAGCCTAAGCACTCGTAATTAATACTTGTGAGTTAGGATGTTATTTTTGTTGGCTATAAACATAGGATGATATTCCCATATACTTTTATTTAGCCAAGAAAAATCTAAAAATGCTTGAGTAAGATCATTTCATATCTTTTCCTCAACAGGCTCCTTAAGAGCTAGGGATGGCGTAAAAAGTTTTTTAGTAACTATTTTCAACTTGGGTAATTTTGCTTCTCAAAAATTAAGAACCTTCAAATTACTATTGGTAAATATACTTTTCTTTACTAAGATTGAGGTTGAGGAACAATTCATTAGATAATGATGGAAATATTTAAATACAATTTTGTGGGAATCATCATAAATTTTACGAAATTAGGGACTTGACAATTTAAGAAAGTTGAAAGTTGACATGATGAAATCATCTTTGCATAATTATTCCTTAAAAATAATATTATGTTTATAAATAAACCAAGATAAATTTACTTCTCAATCATTATGTCAAAGAGGACCTAGAACATTAAAAATATTTCTCATTCACTAAGGAGAAGAAAGAAAAAGAAAAGAAAAAGACCCATAAATGTCAAAAAAATAACAATGTTTCCAAAGGGAACAACAATCATTCCTTTGAAATGAGCAAAAAAGGGAGAAACAATCATTCCTTTGAAATGAACAGCAAAGGGAACAAAAATCGTTCCTTTGAACTGAACAACAAAGGGAACAAAAAAACTACCCACCATTCTAAGCTTGTGAACATGAAGTATCAAGCATGATTGTGGCAATCCCTCCCAAAAACTAGCAAGGTAACATGGAGAAGTATTAGTCATTCATCAATCATAGTCACTTTACAAACTGATGAGGAATTAATCGTGAATCATCCTTGACAAGACTTACCATGAGAGTTTTTGATATTAGATCTGAGGTAATCATACACCTGATATGATTGGGGAAGAAAATGGATAGATGTAGCACAACAACATGAAACTCAAGAAATTCCCTTTTTATTTATTTATTTTTATTTTGATGAAGGAACAACAACCATGAATTTGAAGGAAACAACACATGTGACACAAAAACATAAGGGAAATATGAAAATAAACAACATTTTATTGAAAAATGATAAATTAGTAAATAACTTAAGTTGCAACAACTGTGATTTCAAGTGTAGCAATGTTGTTTCAAGAGACAAAAATTGTGCTTGGATCAAATTCCCTTGTGTTATTAACATTTTCTTCAAGAATCACTTGTTCATAAATGAACCTCCTTTATTCTCCTCGGACCTGTAAAAAAATGAGCATCTACCTGTGGGAGAGTGGTCTCTAACCATACTGACCAAAAATGTTTTCATCATAACTTCTTCGTTTTTTATCCAATTTGAGTGATGCCAACACAAAATAAAAGTGAATTTAGAGAAATATATCCAATAGAAATATTTTTTTAAAAATTTCATGTGATGGTATATCAAATTTACTCAAACCAACCTACATAACAATGTTATTTTATTTTTCCCAACTTAGACCAATAGTTGATATTTTGAGAATAAATTTTTTGTTTGATGACGGATTGAGCTAATTCGAATTGGAGATGAAATTAAATTAATGTATATATATCCAATAGAAACAAGCTTTTAAGAGAATAAGAATTAATGGGTCAAAAACTCCAATGAGAAGTTGGAAAAACAAATTTGTAAGAGTGTTGATTTACAATAGGCAGTTAGTATTTTGGTCATAAATTTCTCATGCGATATCAAAATAGAGTGATTCAAATTTCCTTGGAAACTAGATTCATAAGAGAATACACCATAGAAACAGGTTTGAAAAATCTAGTCATTTAGGCCTCCAAAAATTGATTGTCCCAATTCTATCTCTAAGCTTCCTACGAGACACCCTGTCAATGTTTTGGTCATGATTTTTGTTTTTCAAATCCAAATTGAGTGATTCAAATTGGGTTGGAAAATATACATCAAGGAAGACTTAGGATAGAAAAAGGTTTTAAAAATATTCCCATTTGATCCTTCAAAACATGACTGTACCGACTGTGTTTCTAGTAATTTCTCAAGCCCGCATGCCATAAAATATGATAAACAATTTTTATTTTTTCCAAAATGATGATGAGTGTTTGTAGAAATATGATTTTCAGTATAATATGTCTACATACACAAATAAATTACAACATATTGATATACACAACATATTTCAAAAATCAAAAGACTTTTTATAAATAAATTTATTTATGTACTTATTTTATTTTCTACTCTAACCTACTCTACATTGAAAAAATAAAATATTCTTATGTATAAAAGTACTTCTAGTGGAGGAATTTTTGAAATAAGTCCTCAAGTATATACATACCCAAATTATAAAAATGCATGTTAATAAATACTAGGGTATGAGAGAACATCTTCCCTTGAAATAAAGGTGCCAAGAATTATCAAAGTAAGGAGTGATGTTGTGAACAAATGATGGAGTGAAACCAATCTTCAATATAGATTTGACACTCTTGATTTCCCGTGGTTGTCATATCATGATGTTCTTCCATGACTTCTACAATTTATGGATTTAAAGCCTTCTGAGACTTGATACTAGTTTCATGTAGTGGTGCAATTGAAATAGGATGGGTGGGAAGGGTCGGAAAATTTTGCAATTCAACATTGTAAGCATGTTGTACTGGTTTATTGTTATGAGGGTGTGGAATCGATCGAACAGGAATTTATTTAGGGCATGGAGGAATTTGATTATGTAGTGAAGAGTATGGATGATATGTTTGACATGCTACAAGATGAGGGAGAGTAGTCATGTAATCATAAGATGAGCCATGCCAAACTTGTGGACAAGATTGGTGCGGGTCATAGTGAGGTTCGCATGGCTTCCCTAACATAAGAGTAATCCATGATGAATAATGCAAGTAATAAAATGGAGAAACATTGTTTTGAACCATGTATGTAGGCCATGATTTCCATGGTTTTGATCTTGTTGCAGCTTCTCGATCTCTTTGATATGTTGTTTTCATCCTATGTAAGAAAGAACAACTATCCATGGGATGTTTCTTTCGTCACTGAGGGAAAAACACTTCTTCACTTTTTTCTTTATTTTTCTTAATCTGAAAAACATTCAATTGTGAATTTAGAGAGCTAATAAATTTGGTTTTAAAATGTTCAAATAAATCATTGATTTCAGCTCCTATATCTCTTGTTTTTGTAGCAAATTTGGAAGAGAAACAAGAAAGTTCTCTAGAATTGTTACCAAACCTGGAGTTTCCTCTTGAATACCTTATGAATAATTCACAAATATCATCATATGATAGCTGAAAAACATCACCTTTTCCGATCATATTTAAGATCTCTAAAAATGTGGCTTTAATTCCTTTGAGTAGGAGTGTTTTCAAGATCTCTTTTTTCAAATGCTTATGCTTTGATTTTTGAAGGTTGTATTAAAATCGTTCCACATAGTCTTCCAAGTTCTCATCTCCCCCTTGTATCAATATCTTCATTAGTCTTGCAATAGTCTTGATACTTCTTCAAGAATAAATTCTTCATGTCCTCACATGTTTGAATGTAGTTTCCACCAAGGCTCATAAACCATCAGAGAGTTTCTCCTTTTAGAGTAAGAGGAAACACTTTCAACCTTTGATAATTAGTATAATAATCATATCCTCTACAAATTACTTCAAAATCAAATAAGAATGTATTAGGGTCTTCATTTTCCAAACCATGAAAATTTGGTAGAGCGGATGGGGAAATGATGTGCATTTTTGTCACTCCTTGTATATCTATGATAGAAAATTCAAAAGTAGCAATGTGTGCCATTTCTTTCCAAAATAGAATATTTTATTCATGTGCTACTTTGAGGCTCCTCCATCAAATGTTCTTGTTCATTGGTTAGTGGAATGGGTGGTGCTTACATCAAAAGTTCAAGTTCCTACCTTTAATGTTCCTAATTATAATCATGCATGCTATATGACCTGAAACTACCTATAGAGAGAAGACCTCACCACAAGTTAGCTAGGGTGAGTGTGTGGGTTCTTACCTTCCATATTTGATATCCAACCCTCTCGGAGTCAAGAATGCATCTACAACCATATATTCGTGTGGTAGTGCTATTTACATTGCCTCCCTGGCAACGACACCAAAATCTTGGGGACAATAAAATTCTTAATAAAGAAACAAATAATCACCTGTACATTAATTATTAAATGAGTAACGCCTTTTTCTTTCAAGGAATTCTACAAAATATATGCAATAAACTACCCACAACTAACACTAGTCCTACATGATTATGTTCTACACTATCAAGCTCATTCAACAAGAAATAAAATGCAAGACGTAAATATCAACACTAAATTTAAGAAGCAGAAATCAAGTGACAGGAAATAATACTTATGCTAATAACACAACTTGAATCAACACTAAAGTAAACAACGCCTTGCTGAATTAGAACTTTAACTTATTGCACCCAACATAATTCAAATGCTAATCTAGAGAAATAAATTAAATGAAATCTAGAAATTGCAGGAAATATCAAATCTGGAAAATATAGTAGCCAACAAATTACTTGAAGAAAATGAAATTTTCTTTAAGGAACATAAATTGAAATTCAAAGAAACAAGCACACAACTAAACTAGTTTCGATATTCAAGGCATCATCTTGTCCAGGGCAGTGGGCTCACCTGCCAAAGAGTTAGTTTTGCCTTGAAAATAATGTAAATCAAATTACAGATAATAGATGCAAAACTCAATGGACATATTCCTTCATTAAAATATATGAGAGAAATAATTACACTAGAATGAAGTTTTTATATTTGCCTCAAATTCAATAATTTTCCATTAATTCCAAAATTCTCTCCCCTCTCCCTCTAATGTGTTTTCATTTAAATACACAGAGGGGAAAGGGAAATTACAACTAAATGTATTACAAAATGATTTCCTATTACAATTTTGGATGGATTACATAATTTGAATAAACATTATCAAATCTGGAATATCTCTCCATCATCAATCAACTGAAACAAGTCGAATCTGACATTGCAATTGGAAGAATTTAGAAAACGACCATACCAATAAATCTCATAAAATATTCTTCAAAGAAACTTATTCTTCTCTCAATCCATATCGAATTTTGGAAACAGTGCTACAAGGGAAGTTGAATCGGTCTGTTCTTCACAAAACCCATGTCTCGGATTTTCAAGATTCTTCTTCAGTTTCCCGAAACATCCAATGAAAAATTGTCACTTATTATTCCAATGGATTTCTGTGTTGGAATATTTGATTATAAACTAAAAATCAATTTTTCAATATGGAAGAGATCTTTAAGGCTAAAATCATGAGTGATTTTATAAAAAATTCATTAATTAACCATTATCAACAAAATCCTGCATAATAATCTTCAATTTATTAAAAATAAAGGAGAACAAATATTATTTACCCATAAGAGCATAAATAAGTATAAAATGGAATTATATGATAAATTATGAAAAATGATGTGATAAAGAATGGTAGAAATGAATCAAATATGTGTCAAGAAATGGTATAAATAATGATATTTTAGTGGCCCAACAATGACCTCTACAAGTCATGTTGAAGATCCACAACTAGTCGCTGTTAGTCATGCTGGGGGCATCACTCTAGTCACCACGAGTCATATCGATGTGACATCTCCAACCTTTGTACATCATGTGGGAGGTGACTCTCTAGCCTTTGTCAGTCATGCTGAGATCATGTCACCAGTCATTATAAATAAAGTTGGGGGCATTGAGAATCCTAGACATCTCATACGTAAGCCTAAATTCCTTTGTAGGACTTGTGAAGGAAATCACCTTACTCATTTGTGTCCTACTACTGTTGGGATATGAGAAGCATGGGGCTCACCTAAGGGCCCTTCAAATTCTGAGGCGTCTATGGTTTCCCCACATCCTATTTCTTCGTTGATTGACACATAAGTAATGCCGCTACAATCTTCTCTTGACCACACCCCCGTTGTTGAGGGAGATGTGTCTCCTATCTTGATTATCATGCATCCTATTCAAAATAGAGTTGAAGAAGTGGTCGTACTAGTGTAGCCTCTGGTCAATCCAACTCTCCTTGTGGAGGGTGTTGTATCCTTCCACCATGTCGTCAACATTCATGATACTGCACCTTCTAAACAAGAGATAGTTTTACTCTCCCCAAGTTCTCTCCCTCTGAGTCCTGAAGAAGTTCCCTTTGATTAGGATGGTCTTGTGGGGTATCCAATGCCTCTGCCTATGTCCTTTCCATTAAGAGACATTATTCGATATATCATAGAGCCAATAACCTTTGCTAATACTTTATCCTCCTCTACTTGGAGAGCTTTGGGTTTTCCCAAGCTTGTGTCGACTATTCATAAGATACTGAAATTTCACAGAAGTCCATCACAGGAGCCTTGGCCTCCCCGGTGACTTTCCACCTAAAAGCTACCAAGAAAGTCTGATTTAAGCTATTTTCCAACTCATCTAAAAAGAGAAAATATTTTTGAGTGAATTTGTCCCTTTCACACTCAATTAAATTGGACTTGAAAGGTTATAAGTCTTAGTTAATCTCTTTTTCGACTCGTTTTCAAAAAGTGAAAAGGTTGTCGAGTGAACTTGTCTCTTTCACACTTGTAAATTGGATTTGAAAGGATGTCTATTTGGTACAATTTTATCCCTTTTTCGAACCAAGTAGACTACGATTACGAAAAAAGACGTTTTTTGGCATTAAGTTGTGATTGCATCTCATGCCCTTGCTTGCAGAATTGAGCCTATAGTTGGTTCTCTCTTTGCATTATAAACCATTTTCCTCATCATTTTTTCATCCTCAACCAAGCAGATCCTCGTTTATATCCTTCGGAATTTGACACGCTATACCCAGGAGGGAACATTCTCCCGAGTGTCCATCTCCCACATGCATCTCCTTGCATTGAGCATAGGTATGTTCCACTGTTGGAACTAGTTTTTCTTACTTGTGACACTTGTTTCCTCCTTTGTATCATAACATTCATTTAACTATGAAAAAACAAAAAAAGACGGGCGATAAGGGAGTATTACCTTATATTGGAAACAATTGTGTCACCTTTGAAGAAAGAACAATGTTATTGAGTCCATTTGTCATCATAATTTTGGGATTAGCATCGCGTTAGGAAGATGAGCTCATTACAGAGAATTTTCTCCACCGACTGGTTTCTCTTCCAGTCCCTATGGAGAATTTCATTGATGCCTCTTGCATCTCATGGTTTCATAATTGAGTCTATGTTGTCAAAGTCTTCCATATGTCTCATGCTCTTCTTCAAAGGATGTCTATCAACCTGTGTCAGCCATTCCTGAGAACTATTGACTTTTCATGTTGGCCATACCCTCAGTTTGTCTCAAAATCACATGAATTTGTAGTCCTATCACGCACCCTGGTCCTACTTTCCTCATTGGTAGGAAACCTTGAACCCAATAGTCAACATTTCATTATTGGTCGTTCATTGGGTGGTTTCCCTTGTGTTCAATGATAAGACATCTATTCACACATTGGGATTTATGCAATGTCTTGGATACCATTAGACTTATTGGTGGTTTCCTCACATTTTTCAACAATTTTCCTCATTAGCTGCTATTCAAAATGTCTTTTTCATGTACTACTTGCACTTGGCACACACGAAAGATGCATAGGGTCATTGGTTCATGAACATGTTATTCATCCGATTTTCTCCAAATCATGAAGCTCCTACTTTGTACTTCCTATTGAATGATGAGAGATGCCTTAATGCTCTCCTTTCAATAGGTATCCTTCCATCGAATTCATCTCATCTATTCTGGAAACAAGACCTAGAGTCCTATGAGTATGTTGAGGCTTGAAGTCATTAGTGGCAGGTTCTCTCACCATCAACAGTTGGGAATACATCAATGTCTCCTAATCGATGGATTATTAAAGTGTTCAATGTCGACTCCTTTATTCACACTTGTAAGAATGTACTCGGTGCCTTGATACCTACTTTCATCATTTATAGGTTGTCTTGCGTTTGTTAACGGTATACCTCAATGATCAGTAATCAAATGATGTCTCATTATGTTTGACCTCAACTCCTTTATTCACATAATGTAGACTTTCACTTTTGGTGGATTGTGTAGAAGACTTCAAGATATCAGTATGTGGTCACAACTTTCCTAAGATCTTTCTTCCTTTTCATTGGACCAATACCTATATGACTTTGGTGATCATGGGAGATCAGATTGTACTCCATTGTATACAAATATCTTCAAATTGATTTTGAGACTGGTTCTATTGGGCCTTGTTTGTAACTATGACAACCTTTAGCATGTAACTGCACTTGTATTTGTGTATTCATGGCCATGGACAGTTGTTTGGTATATTTTCACATGGATCTGTAGTGTAATTCAAATTGGCATCCATGTATGCAAAGTTAGTACATAATGTAATGAGAAACTAGTTCTTCCAGCTGGTTCCACATCACTCCACATCTGGGTTTTTATAATGTATTTTGGCCATCGTAGATACTCCTCTGACCTAACACATTAGGGGGAATATGTTATAGCAAGATTTACCTCACCCCATGCAATCTTGCACAGAGGGCCTTTTTCCATTTCCCTATGCAAACGTTTCATCCATTTTTTCAAATCCTAGAGATAAAAATACATTTTTTCCACATATACTCACCTTGCCTACTATAAAACATGTGTATATGCAGGTTGCACCACTAAATCCCACGTACATCGTGAAATGTTCCTAGAAAAGAAAAATGTTGTCGGGTTTCCATGTCACGACAGGAGATCAATGATCCTTGGCCTTCCATATACTGGAAACGTTTCGACTCGGCCCTTCAGCTCCATTTAAAGGCTATAAATAGGCCAATTCCAAGCTATGGAAAGGAGGAGAAAGAATTCAACTCAAAGAGAAAAGTTACTATGGATGAATTACTCACTTCACATTGAGTCTACATCCCTTTATCCTTTAAGTTTGAAGACAATGTTCAACCACCAAGCTCTTCCCTTATTGAGTGAGAAATCTATTGTCTCTCTTACATGAGATTGCCTTTGCTGGAGGATTGAAGTGGTGGAGGCCTAGCTGGAAGGAACTTAGTTTCTCGGTTCCGAACCGTGCCGAAACGGAAGTCTGTAACTTATTCACTTATGTTGATCGTATATTAATAGAAATACACTTTTCCCATCCAATTGATATCTTGCAAATATTTGAATTATTATTCCATGGGCATATTTGTTATGTATGTTAGTGGATTATTCTATTGAATGTGATAACATCATATATTATCACCATATGTTTTCTTTTCTTGGTTGTTGAGGACTAGTTGCAGGTGTATTGCTTTGGGTCAAGTGCTCAATGGTGGACTTCATCGAACATCTGGACGAGGTAGGCCTTTTATCTTGTATTTCTAACATATTTGTTTATATAACATACTTGAGAATGGAGTTGACTTCTACAGTCATTTCGTCTATTGTGATTTGCCCCTAGCCATAGAGAGATTTTCCTCGTAACAATTACCTTCACACATATAGAATTTGTCAATCCTCCTAGAATGGCATTAACAACTCTTGAGTTGTCATTGCAAATCTTCTTTCCTATAGTACATGTGGGTGGAGTATTTGGCGTAGTGTAACCATCTATAACAGTTTTCCAGAAATCAAAACCAAGAGCCAACATGTAGTTTTTCATTCTTATTTTCCAGAGACCATAACCACTGCCATTAAACAATGGTTCTTTGTTGGAAGAAATTCCCTCTTGTTGATCCATTTCAGGATCTACCTTCCAATTATTAGACTGTGCTAAAGGCACTGGATCTGATATCAATTGTTGGACATACTAATAAAGGGGTGAATCGGTATTACCTCTTTTTAAACAATTAGTATTAACTCTTTTTATTAATTGCCACAAAGATCAACAATGGACTTGTATATAAAATCAATTATATAAATATAATTAAGAGTAATTACAAGTTTTTATAAAGAATAATGGGATAGTGAAGGACACTAATCCTTTTTATAGCACCAACTCTAGGAGACACAAATCCCCTTCTTCAAAGAACCAACCCTAGGAAGCACCAACTCCCTTGTTTTAGGGAACCAACCCTAGGAAGCACCAAATCCCTTGTCTTTAGGGCACCAACCCTAGGAAGCACCAACTACCTTTAATTCACACTTTACCTAGTAAGGGAGGTGAATCCTTCCTTGATCCTCCCTTCCACCATCACTACATAAGTATCATCAGTTATTCTTCTTTGGACTCTACTTCTTCTTTTGGTATTTAATATGGACTGTAGAGACACTTCTTCTTCACCATTCTTTCTTCATTATATAGTCTTTCTACTAGTGTGAGCATTGAAGCATTGTGTCCCTTTATTTGGACCATTGCACCTCTTCATTTAAATTAAAAATAATAGAATTTTTCTTTTTATTTAGAAATAATATCTCCCTCTATTTTTATTCATGTATTAACATGAAATATTTTCAATTAAGTAAGAGGGATTTTTCATAAATCGATCACATGTATGGATTGATTTTCTTTAATTTGATCCCATGTCTTTTTATTTCATTCTTAAGATTCTGTTGCATCCCTAGTTCTCCAAAAGATCATATTTGAACTTTTTGATTATATTTCTAATGCATTGGATGTATTTGATCACTTAATCTCAATCGAGACAGAATATAGATCCTGTTTGGTTCAAAGTTTCTTCCTAGCAAAGGAAAAAATATTTCTCTGCATGTTAAATTCATATAGACACAATTTCAGGACCTCTATTCCATATCACCATAGGAGGTGACTAAGCACTAAGTCAAACAAGTACTTAATCACTTATCAATATTGTTAGTCATGTTTTATTTGCACGTTTGATATGGAGGGTTCTCATTCATTTCAAGACTTCAGTGCTTCGGGATTTTGACCTTCAGCACTTCAGGTAGTTTTGATGGTAGGAGAAGTTGGATATCTCTGAAGGATGTACTCCCTGAGTGACGTAGCTAGCTAACATCATTGTTGGCATGGAACTAGCTGAGTGGCTTCCACATGTCACCCTAATTTGTGACTTTTACAATCCTTATGTGCCACATCGACCTTGACACTTGTAACCATTTGATTGGGCCACGTGTCATATTCATATTTTGACACATGTCTTACTTTGTGACTTTGGTACTTCATGCCTTTGGGTGTTTTGGCACTTTTGTATTATCCTTCGATTATGGCTGAAGTGTCGAATAGATCTACTACCATATATTTTCAATTGTCTTGATCCTATGACCTTCGCTTATTCTGAAACTATGGGGTTTGAGAGTTCTTGGTTTATCTGAGTTGTTTATCATTGGAGTAGGTCAAGGCCAGAGTTGACCAAATTCTTCCTTGGCACGCTCTGAATAAATCAATGATTGATGGGATTTCCTATTCTTTCTCTGATCTAATGGTCGATGGGAGTTCGTGACTTCAGGGCTTCATCCTTCGTGGAAAATTACCTGTTTTAGACTCCTTTTCTTCAGATTGGTTAGTGCCGAAGTTGACTGGAGTTCGTGACTTCGGGGCTTCAACCTTCGAGAAAATTTACCTATTCTAGACTCCTTTTCACCGGAGAGGTCAGCGCCGAAGTTGACCAAAGTTCGTGATTTCGGGGCTTCGAACTTTGGGTAAATTTATCTCCTCTAGACTCATTTTCGATAGAGTGGTTAGTGCCGGAGTTGACTAAAGTTTGTGACTTTGGGGCTTTGGCCTTCGAGTAAATTTACCTGTTCTAGACTCCTTTTCGTCGGAGTGGTCAACATCGGAGTTGACCACCTAATACAACCAATCGTGTTGCTCCTGAGGAGATATTAGATCAAAATTCTTCATGAGTTATTTTTATCCATGACTCTAGGATATTGTGGCTTATGTTTTCCTTCCATTAAACGCGATTGGATGGTCAAGAATTCATCTAAAGTCCCTCTTTGATCTAAGGGCTAGCGAGATCATCCGAAGCTCCTGCTTTAGATCTGACAGTTGAGATTTAATCCTTCCCAACCTATGACTTCACCTCGATCTAATGATATTGGATTGTCACGAAATATTAATGAATGGCTCATGTGCGTCATCTCTTATGAGCATCTATTAATGTTATTCCTTCTGAGATTTGGGTTTATACTGGATTCTTCTGCACCTTGTTGACATCAATGAGAATATCGTTCCACTATGTCCAAGAAATCAAAGGGAGAATATCAAGGCTGACATCATCCCTTTTTAGACTAATTTATAATTTTCTTCCACTTCTTTCTTATCAATGTATTTCCTAGCCAAACATTAAGTCTCACAATATATGATTCATGGATCAACCACGCATATTACAACCAACCACACTTATTAATGAAAATGCATTTTAGCTTCTTTTTCTTATGTTATTAGGAATATAGCTAAAATCATAATAAATATCCTTCTACATAGTCATAACAATTAGGTAACCATTATATTTCAAGGATAAATAATAATAATATAAAAATTCATATATGTGGTAACTTTACCATTAATTATAGTTTAAAGAGAGACTGCCCAAACAATTTATGAAGACTTGAGAACAAATGGAATTAATTTCTTTCTACTGATACCTTTAAGAGAAATTAAGTGTTAATATACTTCATTATACATGTCATATTTTAGAGAAATAACTCAGTAGTACCCAAGTAATTTCTAATATAAATGAGCATTAGATAATATGACTAGTTGAAAATTATTCAACTAGCTCGTCTAATAAAGTATAATAGAGTGTGGGTAATAATAATATAAATTTTTACCCTACTTTCTAATTATAATAAATTTATAACTAATGCATGTTAAAATACTCATCCTACAATTATCAATAATAGTAATAAAATATAAATACCTAATATTTTTCATTAACTCCTCTTTTCAGTTAATTAAACATGTATTTCAACATGTAATCTGAATTTTGTTCACTTTCCATTGGATTAAAATATTTGCATAATTTATCAATATTAAATAGGGGGTATGGTACCTACACCTTTGTATACTTTAACAACCAAATTGTTTCCCCTAGGGGGCCCCTTGTCCCACAAAGACATGGTCTCATACACCAATTGGGTGTCTCTCTTATGACCTTAAAATTAGATGATTATTATTATTATTTTACTAATGATTTCTAGCTCATATAAAGAAGAAACCATTCCAACTGGATATTAAAATAAAAGTTGGTCATTCATACCACAAGAGAATTAAGAACAATTTTAATTTTTTTATCTTTCAAAGACACCCAAAACTAACCCAACCTTCATATTATTAGTTTTTGCCTCAAGACAGGGACTATAGATTTCACTTGGTGGTCAATGATCGTTGACCTCCTATTACTTGGTATCTTTTGGTAATTACATGGTCAGTTCTAGTTTTCTTTTTTAAATTATATGCCAACGTTCTTTAAATATACCTATTATTTGAATTTTCTTCCAAAAATAATACATTTTCCTAATTTTCTAAATTCTTATATTGAATTTTCTATTAGTTTAAATCAGTTTGATTTGACATTTTTTTTTTGTAAATAAAAAAGGCAATTCCTATTAAAACTTGTCAAATACAAAAAAACACATGCCAATAGTCTGTCAATTGTTTTACCGAGTTCGAGGAAACCGGGAGAGATGGCAGATTGTGATGTCCAAGTCAAAATTTGTGGTTCGCCATCTGCTCTGCCAAAAGGAAATCATGGCAGGTGGCAGACTGAAGTCTTTACACTATTGTTCAAAGCAGACATGAAAACTAAACTTGAAGTAAAACTAGACATTGAACTAAAAATTAAACAAGCATCTAAGCAGGAAAATGGAACCATGTTGTAGTAGTGCAATGAACCAGACTAAAATCCAATCCATAGAATTACCTATTAGCATCGGATGTTTCATCACTGGGGTCACCGTTGAAAGGCCCATTTCGAGTCTACAACACAAATGGCCTTGTGGACGTCAGGCATTTTTGGTCCGCTGGTGCATTTGAGTATGTCTCATATAACATGTCAATATGTTGGTGCATGAGTATGTCACGGTGGATCTGATCCACCACCTAGTGGAAGAATGGCAGGGGGTATTTCCATGGTTCCAGGATTATCGTGATAGGTGGTGGCGCTAGCACCGGGACACTCTGCACCATCCATGTCTTTTTTCATCCCAAAATTCTCTTCTGTCCTGAGCTCCTCGTCCTCCTATGTTGCGCTTGAGATTTTGAGGTCAGTTGGAAGCATGGCATTCTGGGGGTCAAGGTGAAGGAATTCCTCCTCCACTATTCAAGTGTAATCCTCCTTAGCCTCCCACACATGGCTATCTATGTCTGGTGCACTAGCTTCTGCCAAAAAATGGCTAGGGCACTGTCAATTATCCGGCATGGTGAAGAGGAGGGATTTTGGAGGGACCTTTAAGGGATCTTCCGAGATCATTTCCTCCACATACACCATTGGAGGCGTCCTAACTTTATCTCTACTAAGTGTGGGTTGAGTGTGTTGAGTGTGGGCTATGGAAAGTTCCTTCTCTAATTGTTGCCTCCTCCTCTGTCGTGCAGTGAAACGATGCCAGACAGGGCCGCATCATGAATTGCCTCTTTCCCTCGGCATGGAGGAGCAATGGAGGGTGTTGATGCTTAACGATAGCGTGTTTGAAGTCCTCTAGTGGCTACACCAGAACTCAGAGCTACCAGACTGGTGTGGGGCTAAGGTGAAATGGCCTGAATTGCTACCTTTCTAGATAAGAGCGTAGAGGAGCGACATGACTGCTACCACTAATGTCTACCATCCACTGAATCCCATGGTCTTCATTCTACTCATGTGAGGGAGAAGTCCTTCACCTCTTGACGGGCAGTAATGGAAAGATCCCATTTAATGGTGAGGGGACGGGAGCCAATCTGCCATATTTATGGCGGGGCTATGGCATGTGTTACGTGGCCATTGTTTTCTTCATGGCACCCCATCTGGGGTTGGATAGTCATTCCTAGTCAGGTCCAAGCATTGGTCTGAGAGTTTAGATCAGGGTGAGGTTTGGATAGTCCAGTGGATCAGCTCTATCATGGAATCCACTCCTTCATTTTTCAGGCAGTCAACTACTTGTTTTCTTCCCTTTTCACGTGTGAGGGGGTGATGGTAATATTGGGCTATAAGAGGGAGACAAAAAACTCCAAGAGTCCATAAAGTATCCAACTGGGGGAGACTTCCAGAGGGTGATTTGCATGAAGAATTTTGGTTATGAGTTGAATGATGATCTAGGCATCCCCCTCCGCAATGATCTTGTTAATTTGGTGGTATTTTGTTGTCATGATTCCTCTTAGGAGGCTCCAGAGATCAACAATGTTCTTTGTTCTTAAAC
>JASDQU010686741.1:95715-106048 GCA_032191745.1 Picea mariana
TTAATAACACTATAATAATATAGGTTTGGGCCATCAATACTTTTGTTGAGACCCAAACTCATCAATAATCCATCTATCTGATGTAGTTTTCCAACTCATGGATGGTAGCACAGATGGAAATGTATCGAATTATTGGATCAATATGTCTCATCATAGTTCACTTCCTCTGCTTGTGAGAATCCTATGACTACAAGTATCATTTTATATTTCTCAATACTTCCATTAGTTGTATGTATTTCTACCTCTTGCAAAGTTTTTTCAAGCCCAGACAGGCCTTTTATAGCTTACTGCAAAGTCCCTAGGAATACCAACTAGAACAAATGGATCAACTGTATTAAAAGATATCTCCCTTTGGACTGTTGAAGAGGAAGAAGGTATTGTTTCTCTTTCTCAATTAGTTTGACTCTTTCTGAATCAAGTGACTGCCTCTGAAGTCTGAAGGATAAGATTATTCCTTTTTTTGTTAGCCTGCCTATACAAGAAAATAAACAAAAGGAAACAAGACAAGAATATCTCCTAGAGGAGATTCATGAGTACATATCTAGAGTCAAAACCTTTTAAGGATTATTTTCACAACTAAAACATCTACTTGTAATGTAGCAACCTTAGAAATGTAGGTTATAGTCATAAAAAAACAATCAAACCCAGAGTCTTCACTTCCAGTGTGTTGTTCTTCTTAATGCATTGAGACTTCTCTAGGTCTATGATTTGCACCAAGGGTTCCTTCCTTTTGCAAAATACCCTTATGACGATGATGCAAGTAATACATGTATATAAGTGCATACCTAAGAGTGAACACCACTGGATATTCTGCTTCAATATTATGATGAGCAATGACATTCTTTGCAAGTTTTCCTTGTATCCATCTATACCATAAAAGTCTCTGGAGAGGTTTTCATCATCCTTTAGTATTGTAACTGACATGAGAGTATCACATATTTTCAATTATGTTCTTCTGTTGGTGATCCAACTTGCTTATGACTATTTTAATTTATCTAGGTTATGTCCATTGTTTTCCATTTAGCAAAATTTCAAACATACTGTTGTAGCTATCCTTGTAGCTTATGTTGCTACTTAACTCTATTATGTCTTGACTTCATATATGTATTTTAATGGTTTCAATTTTGTTTGTAATATCTTCAATGTACTTTATAAAAACCATTAATATTCTTCAATGTTTGTTGGGATATACACCAACACTGTCATTTAAACACTTGCATGGAGATAGCCTTCTTAGATACAAGTCTTGAGCTATCCGAAGGAATAATATTTGGTATAATAGAGTCGAATTGTTTAAGAGCATTCAAAATCGGTGAGAAGTCTCTTGCAACATGAGGGTTGGATGAGCCACTAACAAGAGAACTTGTATAAGTGGAGAGAGAGGACCAACACCATCTTATGAAGGATAAGGGTCCATTAAAACATGACAGTAATCATCTAGGAGAGGTCATCTAAGGGGGATTCCCTGCTCAACAGTTGTTCTAGTATGCCCAAGGCTGCAGAAATGAAGGATCCTTTGTTTTGTATGTTTGGTTGGAACTTAACAAATCACACCACCATGATTTAAGGAATGGAACAGTTGTAGGCCTTCTTGAAAATTGTTATCTTTTGTCAATGGACAAGCATTTGTCCCATCAAATGAGTCACGGGTTTCAATGTTGAATCATATCTGGGCAGCAATATAACAGTTGTAGGCCTTCTAGCTTTAGTCTATGTATAAATGTAGGATCTAGGAAGTAATATAACTCATGAATTTAGTTAATTGTGTTGTTGGCATAAACCTGCCCTCTTAGCTTCTAAAAAAGTACTCAAGAAGATAGTTGTTGCAAGCCAGCCACTTTATTTTGATAGCATGTCTCATCCTAGGCTCTGGGATCCTCTTTTTCACCACATAACTTTACCATAGAGCATTAGAAGGGGTTTGACCCTTCTCTTCTAGGTTGTAGTTGTCTTGATTTAACTACAAGAGGGGTTCGGACCTGGTGTATATCAGTGGCAGCTATATAGGAGCCTCAGAACAGGTCGGGTTCTTTTACAGTGGTTGCATTTTAGGGTAGGACAAGCTCCTTATGCCAACAGTTGCCTTCTTCCTACTTTCCATCCTATTCTTCCATATATTTCAGTTTGTTTCAAGGGTTTAGATCTATCCCTTTCTCATCTTCATCTTACCACAGAATTGGTAGACTTTACCTTCGGTATTTTTGTGCAATGGTCTTCTTCAAGCCTACTCTGATACCATGTTAGATTTTCAGTGAGTTATGGATCGTGTATTCATTTTTTAATTTTCTGTCAACAATTACTTGAACCATAACTACTGTAGCAAACCAAGATCACAAGAAGAATATACATGCACAAGTACACAAGAAGTATCCTGGGAAACCCTTATCAACAAGGGAATAAAACCCAGCCAATACTTTGTTATATTCCTCAAGAGAAAGACCTCCCACACCATCACCAAAACTAGCACACAAGAGGGTGCTGCAATTCTCATAATTTCATACCACAACTTATGAAATCATGAGATGACACAATGATAAATGTGTTTCCTCAATGGGGATTCACCTTTATTTATATAAGACTTGTCACATCAAATGATGTTTCTAATGGCACAATAGAGTCGACCTCAATAACTCAAAATATAATTAATATTTACCATATTAATTATCTTTTGTATTAATTATCTTTTACATTAATTAGTAATCACATTAAGGTGGCGCCGACATGTACCCTTTACATTAAAATTAAGGTTATGGGAAGGTCTGACTCTTGAAAATATAGCAAGGGATCTTATACATCCACTAGTTCTCATCCATTATGAGCACATCCATAGGGATGTCCATGTCTATGGTTCATTGCATTACACAAAACAACCACTTCTTCACTAGTGCTCTGCCACTAGGATTACATTCACCTTTTCTCATCCAAAGGCACATCCACTCAACAAATCTTCTTTCATACTACATTACACATGAGATTCATCTGGAGTTTCTCATAAACTCTTCTTCTCAGAGGAGGTTAATACATCATCTTCATTTCTGTTCTCATGAAGATGCACCCAGCACTTTGGAATTTCACACGTTCACCTTGTTCTCAGCCACATGCACGTATAACTCTACAGATCACCTTTCTCATTGTGTTACATAGGAGAATCATATGGATTTCTTCTCAACTCTCTATATGGAGGAGGTCATCTCTACGTTCCATCTCTGTCTCACATAGGAACCACGCACACTTCTCAGGGGCTTTCTCTCAGGTTTGTAAGCTATAGAATGTCTCACATAGCTACAATGATCCACATATCATAGGTTTGTAAGTTGGATAATGTCTCACATAGCTGCAATCATCAAAATCATCGTGTAGTAAAGGTGGTTTTGTATCTATCAGTCCTTTTTACCTTGATTTGATTATATCTGTAGAAACCATCAAGTAAGGACATCATTTGTGACCCTACAACCTGTTGCAAAATCATTTCCATGTTAGGGAGAGAAAAATGATCTTTAACACTTTCTCTATTCAATGCGCGAAAATCAATGCATAGTCGAATCTAACCAGTTGTCTTCCTAACAGGAACTAAATTTGAAACCCACTCGAAATATTTAACTGGGAAGATTATACCAACTTTCAAATTTTTTTCTAACTCCTTTCTAATAGTAGCTTCAAGTGCAAGGTTAATGGTTGTTTTTTCTTTTCCTCACTGGTTTTATCCCTTCCTTGATAGGAATGGCATGTTGTATGAGATCAGGATCAAAACCATGAAGATCCTTGTATGACCATGCAAAAACATCCTGAAATTCACTTAGTAATTCTGTGAATTTTTCCTTTTCTTCGTCAGAACATTGGGCACCTAGTTTAACCATATTTGGAGATTTGAATGACCCAAGGTTTAGGGAAATGGTATCACCCACTTTCCTTTTTTAATCCTCTTCCTTACATGTTTCTTTGTTGCCTACATCACTCGATGAAAATGTGTTTTCGAGAGGAGTCAAGACTTTTGGAAATTTGTCATCTTCTATGGATATGATTTCCTTGGGATTAACTGGTTCATTTTGTATGAAATCGCAGATGCCTTCATCATTAGGGAAAACCTTGCATGACTCTACATTATTAGGAATTTGAGGATTATATAACGATTGAAATGTATAATCTGGCCTTTCGGGTATAAGTTGTCGAGTAGGATATGTCGCAAAGACAACTAACCTATCAACCATTGAATTAAGTTCCCTCTTAACATGACTGATGTTAAATGATAATAGGTTCTAGATAAGAATACAAACAATTTGGGTATATCATTTCATCAACTTATTTATAGGAGAATAGATTTTATGTGTAAGGTTTACAACAAGTTCAAAATCACCAAAAACTGTAAGGTGGTTGCAACCAAGGTTATAAGAATTTTTTATGCATAGCAGTAAGGCTTCAAACTCAGTGACATTGTTTATGTAATCAAACTCTAACTTATAAGAAAATTTGTGGATTTTACCTGTTATCACATGAACTTGTCAAAGTCCTGTGGGTTTGTGGTTTCTACCTAAGTCTATAATTTATCCTGTCTCTATCATTTTCGTAGACCAAGTCTTAATTTTCCCTTTCAGTCGGCAGAGTCATTTTTGTTTTCCCCTTTGTGTTTGAGCACTCATCTCCTTGGCCTCTATCACTGATCCTTATGTCTTCCCAAACCCACAGCCAGTTTTCCAAATCCTTGATCGTGTAGGCCGCAGCCATGAACACAAAGTGCATCTTTCTCAAATAGTCTATTTCGGGATTGAATCATAACTAGAAGGCAGTTTTAATCTTTCAGTGTTGAATTTGTCGAAGATGTCGAAGTCCCAAAGGGCCAAAATGGATCTGAGTTGTTGATCAGCAAGAGCCACGTGTCATCATATCCCTAGCTCCAGAGAATTTGCTTGGAGAAAATAAAGTTTCACTATTGAAAGGCTCGAAGGTCGATCCGTGAAGAAAATCTTAGTTGTTGTTCTGAAATGGAAGATCTGATCCATTGAATTGGAGGGGTCATATTTGGGCCGCTAATCATGAAAGCCTCATCCAAGATCATGATATCGACGACCAAATTCCATTGCAGGAATGCAACATGCTCGGGCAATAATTTTCTTGAGCGGTCCTGCAATTGAAACCATGGTAATTCAAGAGCGATACATGGCGAAAGGAGATGGATTGTGGGCCCAAAAGTGGTATAAATACAAACCACCTTTGAAGGGCCCCGCAATCAAGTGCTCATATAACATCCTATCCAAGAGAAGCATGTGGTCGTCCCCTAAGCATTAAGCCGCGTCGCAATCTCGAGATATCATTTGGGATAAGGCGTCGGGTCACAACCTGAGGTCACATTGGAGCAAGGCCAAAGTCATAGGGAGATCATCCTCCGCTCCGCATCCAAGGCTCTTAAAGTGCCAAATTTGGCACCATCTCCATGCAGGGTGTTATGTATCCCAGAATTGGTGAATGCGTAAAATTCAACGGTTGCACCTCAAATAGCATAATCATCCAAGCCACAGATCTCGATCAGACCAATGGCCCCTCGTTTGTATGTTCATTTAGTATCTCATTTAATCATAGTAAGTATTCATCCCTTGGTTACTTGGCCCGATCTCGATCCCGAGGAGATATTAGTTATTGGACACAGAGCTGGTGGTTGAAACTTCAACTCACTACATAAGTGGAAGCAAGCTAAGAGCGGTCGTGAAGGAACACTTACAATCTGAAGCTTCCTTACGGGAAATTTTTCCTGTAAAGCACATAACTATGCCTAGCTCACATCTGACATAATGAGGTTTGCACAACCTGACAAAGCGGGCACCGACTAAAGGATTTGAAGGCAATGATCTGATCACATTCCTGGTAGTTGCAGCAGTTATGAGTATGTATACTCAGTTTTAATATTTTGTAAAGGTCGATAGTTGAGCTAGGCTCCCTGATATTGTAATATTTTGATTGAGAACAACTGGTTCTCTGGTTATGTATTTGTTTTTGAGACATCTTGGTTAATCTAAGTCGATTTTCTTACTCCATATTATTTTCCTCTAATACTGAGAGAGTTCATGTTTGATTGATTCACATGGATTGTTGTATCTATATTATGATAAATGTTTGATTATAGTACTGTTATGATTTCTTTTAGCTTCCTTGAAATTTGAATCCAAGAGGACCTTGTGTTTAAGTTTTTCCTCCTTAGGCTGTTGGAAAATCTGATGTTCATAGCATACCTCTACACCTTTCTCACTAAATAGTTTTCCTACTCACCCTTAATCCAACTTACTAACTAAATTTGATTCAAGACCTCAATGGTTGGTGCATTCTAGTCCATATTTCTGAGTTAGAATGTTATTATTATTGAGTTTTCTCCATTTGACCACTCAAAACTCAATTACATGTGACATATAAATTGATGGGTACTGGGCTTACATTCAATGCAATCTGAAGGTGACTTCTAGTGCTAACATTTTTGGCGTTGTTTCTGAGGAACGAATTGAAGACATTTCCCTTGGATAGAACAACAAAAAAAAATTGATTCTGAAGGTACATCAGATATCAGTACCATTGAAGATTGCAAATTTAAACTGACGACTCCATTGTTTTAGTTCTGGCTCCTAAAGGAATAAATATGAGGTCCACTTCACTGCTACCTCTAGAAACGTCCGAAGCTAACCTAAAGGAAATTATCTGAAAGGGAAAAATCGCTCAAAAAGGTACCTCTACTTTTGTACCAAGTTTTTCTGATAATTTGCATAATCCCTCTTTACAAAATCGAGTAACTGTTTCTAATTCTCCTATTACACAAACTGCTGGAGTTTCAAAAAAGTTAAGTTTTGGGATTTTTCCTGTTGATTTCTCCCCTCCTGTTCTTGGTTTGGAAGGAGAGATCTTTGAAACCCCTTTCTCCCCCGAAGTTGTGAAGTGGAAGGAGATATATTTGACCTCAGAATACTTTCCTACTCTTCTTATTAGAGTTGTTGAAGTTTCAGAAGGGGAGACTTATGTTCCCTCAAGCCCCTTTTCTTCACCTCCCAAGAACATTGTCCCCCAAGCCCCTTTTCTTCACCTCCCAGGAACATTGTCCTAGTTTCACATAGCCCAACTCCATCCCCTCTGGTTTCTCCTCCAGTTCACATACAAATGGCAAGAGCTAATCCCCCCAAACCATAATGGAATCTATAGTAGTTGCTAGGTATGCCCCTCTTGTCCTGCCTCAGCCTCTAAATTCTCTTCCAACGAATGGCTACCTTAAGCAGTTTCCCAAGTTCATAGGTGAGGGAAACATAAATGCAGAAGAACATCTTAAATCCTTTTATAGTTATATAGACAACCATGCCATTGGGAATGAAAATGTATGGATGAGGATTTTTGTTAATAGCCTTGATGGTGAGGCTAGGAAGTGGTTTAGGGATTTTCCCCCTTAATCTATTGTTTGTATTGAGGCTTTAGATGATGATTCTCTGAGGCAGTGGGGGGACAAAAAGGACTTTTTGTATTATATCACAGAATTTGGATCCCTAAAGAGGAAACAAGGAGAGTCTGTCTCTGATTTCTCTCAAAGATTCAACAAAATGTACAATAAGATCCCTCCTAAGATAAATCCTACAGAGACCTCTTCCAAAATCACCTATGCCAGTGCTTTTGACCCTAATTTTTGTCTTTTACTGAGAGAAAGGAGATCTGCCTCCTTAGCTCATATGCAAGATGCAGTCGTGGAGGTAGAATCTAACGTAGTGGCATCTAATCAACTTAGAGGGAAATTTGATAAGGACAAGAGAAAGAGTAGAACTGAAGCCTCGGCCTCTGATTTCTCTATTGTCCACCCCCAATTTGATGAACTTACCAAATTAGTAAAACCTCTTTCTGATGAGATGGAAAATTTAAAGTTTGAGGGAAAACAGACCTATAGAAATACACAAAATGTTGATAACAGAGGTGGTTTTAGGAGACCTAGTAATGCTCCTCAGACTCTTACAAGAGATCCCAGAAACAAAGAAGGGGATGACAAAAAGATCCAAACTCCCTTACAAAATAACCTTTTGGCTGACGAGGAAGGAGAAGATGAAGAAGATGATCCTGAGATCCATTGCTTGGGTAAGACCCCTCCATCCCCTCACTTAACCCAATCTACATATGGGAATTCCTTAATGGATAATAAAATAAATGAATTAAGTAAGGGAGAGAAGGTAAAAGAGATTCCTTGTAGATATGATCTGATATCTAAAAAGAAATGGGAAAAGACAAATGTTTCTGATCAGCCCACAAAAGCAGAAAAATCTGCCAAGGCTGTGACAATTGGCAGCAAAGAGAAATTTTCTCAAATCCCCCCGGTTTCAGTTGAGGATCCTATCCCAGAAGTCAAGGATATTCTGAAATCTCCACCTTCCTTCAGTTATGAAAATGAGATCCAAAAAATCAAAATCCCCGTATCGTTTTTGGTACTGATCAAAATTGAAGAAGTTAAAAAATATCTTTCCAAAATGTTGTTGTCTAAATCCTACTCAAATACCACTAACTCAGTTAATCTTCATGATGAAAATCCACCAATCATATTAGGCCCTTTGATAGAAGATAGAGATGACTCATCCCCTCCCTTCTATACATCACTAAACATACATGATAAAGTGTTTCATAATTTTTTTATGGACTCAGGGGCATCTCACAATCTCATGCCCAAAGAATTCATGGATGAACTTGGATTAGAAATCACAAAATCCTACCATGACTTATATTGTTTTGAATCTAGGAAAGTGAAGTGTTTTGGGGTCATCAAAGATTTGGTTGTGACCTTGTTTCAGTTGCCCATGAAAAGTGTGGTCATGGACATTGTAGTGGATGATGTTCCCCCCAAGTTTGGTATGTTATTGTCAAGATCTTGGATAAAAAAACTTGGGGGAACTTTGCAGATGGACCTCACATATGCCACCACTCTTGTGTTTTGGGGTGAGAATAGAATACTTTACAGGGAAACTCAATTGGCCTACATCATTAGTGATGAAACAAACCCCACCAACCATCATATTTTTTCTATTGACAATGATTTGGGATCCAACCTATTGCAGCTCAATAATACTCTTGAACCTCCTCTTGAAATTAGAAAACAATTCATTATTCTTTGTGAAATCCCTCCTCCAACTACCTATGTTTGGAATATGTTCTTTGATGGAGCCTCTTCTAAGAAATGTGATGTTGTTGGACTGGCCTTTGTTTCACCTTGTCAATACACTATACCTTTGTCCTACAATCTAGAATTTGCAACTATAAATAATGTGGCAGAGTATGAAGCTCTTTTTTTGGGTTTAAGGGCCACAAAAGACATGGGGATTGAAGAGATATCAGTATTTGGGGATGCAGAACTAATTTTTCATTAGATCAAAAATATTTATCAAGCCAAGCACCCTAGGATTAAGACTTACAGAAATGAAGTATGGGACCTAGTTGACAGTTCTTCCTAGCTTTCAACATTTCATTTATTCCAAGAGATGAGAATACCATGGTTGATTCTTTGGTTGTTTCAGCAAGCCATTTCAGAGTCCCATTGCCACCTAAACTCAAGTATTATGTAGGGGTGAAATATAGACCCTTTGTACCTAAAAATATCAAGCATTGGAAGGTGTTTGAGGATGATAATGAAATCAAAAAGTTTCTTGAGTCTGTTGTTGAGTTCTCTGCATTACATATTGATAAGGATCATGATTCTAAAAGTATCCCTCATGTTGATGTATCTTCAAATAAAATTTCTAATCACCATATTGTTCAGTTGCCTAGAAACCACATTTTGAAGGGACTAGTTCTTTTGGAAATATTGTTTGATGGGAATGATGTGGCAGTAAAGTTTAGAGGTTCAGTTGATGATGTTGAAGTAGCTGAGTACAATATTGGTATAGAAAAGGATCCCAAATTTGTCAAGTTGTCAAGCAGTTTGTCAAGAGAGCAAAGGGTCGAATATGCTAAGTTGTTAAAGGCGTTTTTTGATGTGTTTGCCTAGACATATGAAGATATCAGGACATATGACACAAGTTTCATTGATCACAAGATCCCATTGAAGGAAGAGTCCAATCCATATAGGAAGAATTTGAGACAAATAAATCCTATGTTGCTGCCCATTATGGAGAAGGAGGTTAAAAAGATTTTGGATGCCCAGATTATCATTCCTTTGAGGTATTCTGAATGGGTGGCCAACTTGGTCCTAGTAAAGAAGAATGGAGAAATTAGACTTTGTGTGGATTTACGAAATATGAACAGAATCTCTAAAAAAGATAATTACCCCTTGCCCAAAATGGAACACATATTACAAAGGGTGATAGGGGCATCCAGGATGTCTATGATTGATGGATTTTCT
>JASDQU010686744.1:0-30111 GCA_032191745.1 Picea mariana
TTCAGATATATCAAAGGAACATAAGAGTTTGGATTATGGTATCCAAAAGGAAAGGATATATCACTTATTGCCTACACAGATGCAGATTGGGTAGGTTGTATTGATGAATGATGAAGCACTAGTGGAGAAATGTTCTACTTGGGTGAGCATTTATAATGATGGCTAAGAAAAAAATAATCATCAATATCTTTATCTACAGTCGAGGCAGAGTATATTGCAGCAGCATCATGTTGTACACAGGTTCTTTGGATGAAACAAACTTTGAAAGATATACAGGTTGAGTATGATGAGCCCATTCCAATCTATTGTGATAATACAAGCACCATCAATATCTTGAAGAACCCGGTGATGCACTCCAATATGAAGCACATTCCAATCAAGTATCACTTTCTATGGCAGCAGGTTGTAGAAAAGAACATCGGAGTTGAGTATGTGGGCACAAAAGAACAAGTGCCAGACATCTTCACAAAACCACTTCCACGTGAATCCTTTGAATATCTTCGCCAGAGACTTGGAGTTATTTCTACTCCAAAATGAATGCTTATCTTATATGTCTTAGATTTACATGAGGAAGAACCATAAGAGGACAGTTCAGTTAGGGGGAGCAACCCCAAATGGAAATATACCTTTTCCATTGATGACAAAGGGGGAGAGATTTAGCATATGTAGAGTACATAGGCATGGTTACAGGGGGAGATATTTATCATATGCAGAGGACAGAGGTATGGTTCCAGGGGGAGCAGATTTATCAGATACAAAGGATAGAGGCATGATTCTAGGGGGAGCATGAGTGATATGATTTCAGTATTGCATCAGAGTGTTTTCATCAATGCCAAAGAGGGATATTGTTGATTAAGGTTGGTTGTCATTGATGTCAACCCTTGAAGAAAGTCCCATAGCACAAAGGTTGGGTAATGGAACCAAGATTTTTTGATGTAAAGATGACTCATTATTGTCTTGTCATGGTTGATAATAAGTATAAATGGATGAACTCCAAAGTGGTCCCCTTATGGTGAAATCCCTCACAGGAAGACGCTTTGCGGATTGAGTTATCCTAGAAGTATGGTTAGGGAACTCATCCTTATTTTTGGAATAATGAGATCAATTCCAGTGAATTTTTCAATGAAACTATCCTAGTTGGATAGTTCTTGTCATTCCATTTTTGGTGGTATGTGGAATGTCACATAACTCCTCATGGTTAGAGAGTTATGGCCATGAGAAGTTGGAGAACCCAAGTTTGGGTAATGGACCCAAGTTTGTTTGATGGATAACGGTATGAGTTTTGATATATTTTCAGGTAATATTATTCTATATGGATAGTACATGTCATTCCATTTCTGGTGGTATGTGGAACGTCACATAACTCCTCACAGTTTGAGAGTTATTATGGCCTTACGAAGTTGGAGGACCCTCATATGTCATCTAGAAGCCCCAAAAGGTCAAAGTAGTCAAAGTGGTTTAAGAGTTTTTTAAAGGTAAATAATAAAGTGAAGTGATACGCGCACTATAATTCAAAGTGAATACAAAATCAATTATTTAAATAATAAATTTAATGGAGAAATTAGAAGTGGGTTAACCCTAAAATAAGGAAAGTGGGAAAAGTGACCTAGAAGATGTTTTTAAGGAAGCTACTTGGAGAGTATAAATAAGAGGCAAGGCTCTCTCATTTAAATCACACTTGATCATATTGAATACCTATAGGTGTCTGAGATAACCAAAGGATATCTAAGACTAATTTCTGAGGGAAGGTGAAGAAAAGAAGGCCAAAATTCAAGGAAGGATAAATTCTTTTAATGATGCTTTCTAAGGTATGTTATTTACAGGTCATCTCACCATTTTCACAATAATTTTTTTTCTAGAATGTTTTAGACTGTGAAATTTCTATTCCATTGAGGAAACATATCCAAGTATCTATGGTAAAAAATTCATCTTGTGGGTCATTGTATTTGTGGAGTTACACTCCGTGGAAAATAGGGTTTGTGGCTAGTCCTGAAACTAGTCAAAAACAAGTGTTTCAGGTAAAAACGTCATAACTTCTTCATAGTAGATACAAATTTAGTAATACAAAATGTGTTGGTTAGAGTACAATATTTAGTATTCTTTGTAACATTTTTAGATCAATTCAACAAATATTCAATGCGGGGCACGCTCTACAAGGTCTCTCTCTAGAATAATCCATAATTCAATAAGGTATGCCATTTTTCCTATAACTAATTTTCTGAGAGGTTCAAAGTAGTGACACTTGGAGGAATTGCATAAAATAAACTGAAGAACATTGTGTATCGGTTTAAAATATTCATTCATTATAGGTACAAAGTTATGATTATTTCAAGTGAGAATTGTTGACTAATCCAAAACTAGTCATGTGAGACTAAAGAAAAGTTTGATGTAAATGCTAGTCTCTTTTCAACGGTCATGGATCATAAAATTCTTGTCCATAGTACAGTTCTTTAACATCACTGATACGTTTTCAGCATCAGCAATATCCAAGGTATAAATCACAATAAGGATAACCATAACAAATCGTCAATTTTCGATACATTTTGGCATCGATGAACTCCGAGGGACGAAACTACAAAACATTAACCATCACAAATCCCTAATCATCGATCATCGATACATCATCAACATCGGAAGGATATGAAGTTTTATTCAAGGTTGTGTGCCTAAATAAAATCACCGATGGTGAAAAAAGGGTGTTTCTCATGTAGATAAAAAACCACATGTCTTTGTCGCATAAGTATTCCATATGATTCAGTGTTTTCCCTCGTGTCATATTTGTACGTCCATGTTATCATTTCCACATCATCACTGTACTGTGGTTTTGATTGGCGTCAAATTTTTTTCCTAGATGCACCAACCAAGTGAGACCTAAGTCTGTATCCTTGCCCCTCCTGCTTCTTTTCCCTATGCCTTCATCAAAATCATTCCTCTTCTGGTTGGCTAGCTTGGTTTCCCTATCTAAATGACTTGGTTTCTATCGTTTTCTTTTTGATTAAACATTTGCACATTTTTTTTCTGTGTTTCTTGAAGAATAATTGCATTTCATGATTTGGTTTGAAATACTTGTCATCATGTTTTCCATTGATTGAGAATGCAATAGGTCCACCAAGTTCTTTTTTGTGAACATGAAGCTTCTGCAGAATAGAACACTGCAATTCATAGCATTATATTTCGAGCTTAAAATTCAAGCCAAACAGACAGGTTAAAATTCAAAGGTGGAGATCCAATGACTGTTAGATTAATGACTCTCGCAAATTCGAGATTCCATAACTTGCACAAGGTTTAATAATAATAATCACACATAAGTCACTCCGGGACTTTAATGACGAAATGGTCAAGATAATATTTGTTGAAAAATTCTGAACTCCAAACGCCACATCGCTTTAGTGATCAACGAGATGGGAGGTCTTCACACTTAGCACTCGAAACTACTAAACGCTGAAATGATGGATCCGCGTGGCATTTATCCATCACTAACACATGGCACACATTATAAGAGACACATGGCATCAATTTCAGACACCTTTGGTCATTCCATCTGCCTATTTATGGGTGACACGTGTCACTCTCCTCATGCGAACACACTAGTAGACTGTGATGTCAGGTACATGTCAGATCCAAAGTCCCAAAGTGTCGATCAGCCGAAGATTCTAAGTGCCGATCAACAATAGTGACGTCAAGTACATGTCAGATCCAAATTTCTGAAGTGTCAATCAACCGAATTGCCGAAGTGCCGAAGAGCTGGAGACACATAGCACTCATCTGTGGGGACACGTGGCATCCATCGATCATGACACATGACACTCATTTCGAGCATTTTAAGCACGCCATTTTCCCCATTCCAGGTGACATGTGTCACCCTCCTTTTCATGACACATCATCAATCACGACATCACATCCTCCATGTCAACTCCGAGAGATTAGCACTCTGAGATATTTCTATCAAGAGAAGGTGCAGTCTCTTGAAGTCTCAAACACCAAACTCCTGAAGAATTTAATGGTAAATATTTCTTAACACCAGATCAATTAGCAATAATCAAGAATTAATGATTTTGGGAGATTATCTCTTTGGGAGATTCCAACCCAGAGTGAATGCAAATCACTGAAGTTCCGAAGCGCAGAAGATCCAGAGACACGTGCCACTCTTCTATCATGACACATGGAATCCATCAGTCGAGACACATGGAATCCATTAGTTGAGACACATGGAACTTATTTTAAGCACATTTGGGGTTGTCATTTGCATTATTTCAAGTGACATGTGTCACGATTCTTTCCATGACATGTCGACGATATCACATCAGGTCGCCACGTCAGATTCGGGGGATTGTTCTCCAGGATATTTCCAAGCATGGTATTCGAAAAGAAAAACTCCTGAACCTCGAAGAGTCGGAGTCCCTAAGTTCTTAAATGCCAAATGATTAAAAGATAATCGTAGGTTAATTAAGATAAATGTGGTTATGAATATGGAAGATTAACTCTACGATGGATTTAAAATCAAAGCAAGCACAGTTCTTCAAACCCCCAAAGTGTCAGAGCCTCGAACATCTGAAGCGGGGTCCTCACTGCCACTTCACTCCACAACATTGTCACTCTGGGAGGTTCTCCAACTCAGCATCCAAAGTCCCGAACACCGAATTCCCAGAGTGGTTTATCTCCGTTGATGAAATATTTTAATGTTTAAAAATGGACGCCAAACTAGGAATGGGGAAAAAACACTGCCAATACATTCAATTATCTCTAGTGGTCTCCAACAACGTGCATGCATGCCTATGATAAATATAGAACTTGGTTCTATCACTCCTAGTCATTCTCTGTCGGATCTCAGTTTGTTCCAGTGCATGCATCCGTCTAATTTTATTGCAAATAATTTTTTTTTTTGTTTAGTTCAAAATGATTTTAGTTTCAGGAATAATAAGTGGTCTTTTATGTGTGATAATAAGCACTCTTTTTGATTACGTCAAAGTATTCATTACTATACTCCAACAGTTTCTAGTTAAGTTAATAAGTTATTTTATAATTGGTAGTGTAGAGTTAAGTCTCAGTCCTATATGGACGAGAGCCTCTACAAATCTTATAAATATGCACTTTTTGTATGTTTTAAGGGGTCGATGGTTTTGTAGAGAGATTTTTTCTGAAATTTTTGTAACAAAACTATTTCTGCGCAAGTTAATTTTAATTAAGAAGTTTTGTTTAGAACCAAAGACACTTCTATCATCTAAGGCATGAATGTGTTTAGACCGATGAGGATTATCTCCATCTTTAGATTTGATATTTTCTTCTTTGTTGAGTAAGAGTTGTTGTACATGTATTTAAAGTTATCTTATAATGCTGTAACAGTTCTGCTATTCTAATTGATGACTATAAATCGATTGTGTTAAACTTTGATTGATAATAGAGCATTGGAAATTACTTTTCTTGCATTAACTTCTTGTCACATCTATGTTTCTTTTCTGTAATTGTTATCTCAGAAAATATTGAATGTCCACTGATCAAAATGGTATTAATTCTTGTTTGAAGTTGTTTATATATTCTTCGTCTGCATGCTAGGGTATAAAGGTTATCCTAAAAGCTAGCCTTCCCCCAAACAAATATCTAGCTTCTCTCTATCATCTAGTTTAGAGTTTTATCTTTCTTTTGTTATAAACGTTAGAAAATAACCAAAAAGAGAACTTCTTGGCCTGAAGAAAAGGCCTAACAAAAAATATATGTCCGTCAATCACAATTAAATCCCATCGATAAATCCAGCCAGATCACGAATCTGGAGAACCTTACCACTCATCAAATGATTATGAGTCTAATTGGTACTCTTAGGTGGGTTTGGTTCCTTCTATTGAGTTAAATGGAATTCATACCCCTCAACAGCATTGGCGCTAGAAGGAGGGCATGAACGAATGCACGAATAACAATATTTCTGATAAAATATTCCACAAAGCCTATAGATTCAAAATAGCCCACATGCATGGTTAGTCATTCTCAATATATCCCACATACAGAGAGTACTCCTGATACAAGTAACTCACCTCAACACGAAGATGAAGAACACCTGTACCCTGAAATACCTTACGGTCTTCCTCACGAGGAGTTAAATAAGTTCAGGAGAATCACTAGAGCTTATGCCCGACAGATCAAAGCATTACCTTTATCTCCTTTACTTCCTTGAAGAAAACAAATAAGCAGACCAATTGTTGACACCGATAACCAGGTATTTTTTCACATGGTAGAAGACTTGATATATTTTTCCCTTACTAAGATCGAGCAACCCCTTAATATGATACTCGAAACACCAGCTGGTAACTACTATGAACCTGGCGATTTTGAATCTGAAGAGGAAGAGTCTAACTCGTATCACTCAGGTTCCAAATTAGGTTGACTCCTAGGATGAAAAATACCCTTTATAACGTCCTATCCACTGTTGCCTCGAGATTATATCCTTTAGAAGACTATAAATCCTCTAGGTTTGCAGTAGATCTACTCTACAAACCATCGATACCTAACAACATTTCTAGTTGGAAAGTATTTGAAGGGGATGAACAAATTGTAGATTTTCTGACTAATTAGGAGAATTTTAGGGATTTGGCCATTGATGATGAAGTATTCCAAGAACTACTCACATAATCAAATCTCCACGAATAGAAGAATGGGGCAGACCACTCTGAGGAAAAACCAAAGTTTCACATGATACCAAAAGGAGTGGCCAATATGGAGAGAATTTTTGACCTAAGGGAAAGGTTTAGAGGGCCAAAGAATGAAAAAATAGGGAGCTCATGCCTTATATACAAAACTATAAACCTAGGTGTTGGACCTTGACCAAGTTTTGAGGATTATTGGTCATGTTTGACCTATTTTTGGGACTTCGACAGGCTGTCGAAGGTGGAGCCCAAGACGAAGCAGAGACCACGGGATCTTGACCCCTTTTAGGGCCCTTTTTGGGATTTGGGATTATGTAATAGGTATGAGAATGTACGCCCATGGGTTTACCCATGTTTAGGCCCAATTTATAATGTATAAATAGAAAGCCAGGCAATGTAGGAGAGTGTGTCTTGATACCTTGCTAAGTGCTAAGGAAGTAGTTTGATATATGTGTTCGAAAGTGCTAAGTGCTGAGTGGAGATTGCTTTTGTGCATACTGTATGAGGCTTGTAGAGCTAAGTGCAAGAGACTGTAAGAGATTGAGAAGAGGCTTAGTGCTGTAACCTAGCCCGGGGAAGGAGGATCTAGTGAGGTGCACAGATCTCCCATCCTCTGCGGAGTAGGGTTTTTGTGGCTCCATGCATGTAACTAATTGAAGAAGCTAATAAAGAAGACAAAGAGTTGGTGGACATAGCGCCAGGGTGGGGGTGAACCGTGTACATGCTGTGTTGCTCTGATTTATTGATGTGTTTATATGTTAACTTTCTTAGTGCTATGATATAGATGAATGGTAGATAGATATGTTAATGCTATGTGCTTAATAGTATGGATGAATACTAGATCCAACCTATGTGGATGTGCTTAGTTCTTGAATATAGTAGATCTGGTTAAATACTTCAATGCTCTGTAATTAGGGTTTAACTACGTTGTAAACTAAGACTGGATATTGATGAACTATAACTACTAAGTGCCCTATTAAGGTGTTATAGTCATAGATCCACGTCCCAGCTACGATTGCAAACACTGGAGTCCTGCAACCACCCCTGCCTCTGCCTTGGGTGAGACTTCATCTGTTTCGCAGGTGTTTCCGAAAGGGCTGGTAGTTAGGGTTTTGTTGGTGCGCTCTTGAGAATTGAACCCTGGGTCTGACCCTGTGCCAACAAATGGTTTTGTTACCGGGACTGAAACTGTGATTGCTGGGAACTGAGGAAGAAGAAGCTTTGTGCAAAGATCGGACCTGAAACTGTGAAAGCTCCATGCGTAGATTTGTTGCCCTAGTGTGTAATATTCTACTTGATCTGTGAAGCTCTGTGCCAAGAAGAAGGCTTAGATCTGAAGAAAAGAGGTAAGGTCTGAAATCTTTGTGCTCTGTTAATGATAAAAGTGCGAATTTTTAGAGGTAATATCTACAAACTCTGTGCTCTGATAAAGGTAAGAATAGTGAAAAGTTTTAGATTTGGAAGCTTTGTGCTCTGCTAAAGATAAGATTAGTCAAAATTTTTGTTTCTAAAGTATGGATCTAGGTATGTTTGATAAGATTTGTCCTAGATTGAAAACTAGGGCACTGATAGATGAAATAATATTTGATATGAATAAATATGATAAGAATAGTGAAAGCTATGTTATACCTATGCATAGAAAGAATATTTGGACTAAAAAATGGATGCAGTATCCTAGAAATATTTTTTTGCAGGTTAACTACCATGATGCTAGTGTGTAGTACAGGAAAGGATGGGGATCATTTAAGAGAAAGAGAGGATTAACTCTTTGTTACGATTGCAGAAGACCAGGGCATCTGGCTAAGGAATGTCCTGATATAAGACCTAGTTGTCTCTATTGTAAGGCTATGGACCATGAAGTTTTAGATTTCCCTAGAATGATTGCTAAGCTTGAAAAAATCAATATGAGGCAAGAAGACCATGAGAAAGGTTAGGCAACTAAGACCATGGCAGAACCTCAGAAAGAATCAGAGACTGGATTGCTGCAAATGAAAGAAACCTTGAATGACCACCGAGATACTAATCTATCAGAGATCTTAAAAGAGAAAGAGAAAATAGAAGTAAGAATAGAAGACTTCGACATTGATTGCATTCTGGATGAAGAAACACAGGTAAATATTATGACAGAAAGAACTTGGGAAACTATAGGAAAACCTACTATGATTCCTTCATTGGGAGGAATAGGATTATTCAGAGGAAATATGATAACCCTATGTGGAAGACTTACCCAGATATTTATGAGTGCCCATGGAACTTCGACAGAGGAATAATTTGAAGTTGTTAAATTTATTGAAAACAACGCTCCATTTGTTATATTACTCAGAAAACCTTGGATTGAAAAGGATCAGGCCAGAAGGAAAGAAGAAGAAATCTTAGAGTAGAAGAAGAAAGAGTTGAGAGATTTCATGACTAGGAGGATCACACACTTGATTGAAGAACAAGAAAACAGACCAAAGCTATTTAACACAAGAGACTTGGATGTTGAAGTTGCAAGAACACAAGGAGACTCATAGAAGACTGAAGCGCCTACCTCAGATAGAGAAGAAGCATTTCCCTTGAAAGAATCTCAACAACGAGAAGTTACTATACCAAGAGAAGATACAAATTAGAATGGAAAGAGGAATACTAAGATGAAGCTCACTGGGAAAAAGGCTAGAAATCTTAGTAAGAAGAAAGCCAATATCAAAAAATTACAGAAGGTCCTAGAGGTAACTTCACAGAAGGAAAAATTGCAAAACTGGAACTTCATCGGGATATCATAACAACATCACATGGCACTTCACCATGACGAAGCAATATAGCCATTGGGAAAAGTATAATCGATAGACCAACATCTCGAACAGGTAGAAAGGCATTTATGGTTCGACAGCTCACCATCAAACTGTTGGGATCATGCCGTAACAGACATAACTGAGTTAATGGAGGATTCTTGCCCATTGGAGAGATCCGTTGCCTTGTTATCTATATATATCATCAAGCCTTGCACTGAGAACACTTTTTCTAACCGTGAATATGAGCCCGTAGATTAGTTTATTCTGCACAGTGATCATTGCGCTATCACCATCTGTTCCATTGCATTGACTAGTTACCCTTCAAACCCAAGAGATTCAACCACGAGCGTGTATGTCTGAAGAACTTAGTGCATTCGAAGAGTCTATGAAGGAGGTAATCATTGACCTCAGGACTGAAAGGGTAATGTCTGTGGGTGTACAAGCATCATCGATGAGAGGAGTGCAAGCCTCTCCGTCGACCGCTCGTGGATCCAGACCATCTCGACCAACAACAAAGAAGAGAACAAAGCACAGAGATGACCTAGAAAATGTGAAGCTGATCCCGACCATTTTCTGACTACATCCCGCCTCTGGCCGGTGCGGTGAGTCGAGATAGTGTGAAAATATATTTTGAGTACACCATGGTTACTGTGTACCCCTCGAAGGGGATACACACAGTAAGAGCACAATATGACAAGATCGCAACATTGAAGTTCAACGACTTCAACCTCAGAGATCGTAAGAACCATATCATGCTCGCCCCATACAAATAATTGACCAAGACGAAGGGGAATAATTCAAAGATATTCCCTCAGATGTGGATGATGAACCTCGCGCAGTCCACCCTGCTGAATGTAATGAAAATCCCACACTTTGGAAGGCACCAGGAAGTTAACGCCTGTGCCAAGATACTACTTTCATGTTACCATGGAGGCTACTTATGGCTCGACCACTGTATCACAGTCGATCTGACATTTATCCTTAGGATAACAGGATTGAGTATGAAAGGACCCGATCCACAGGAATTGTATCCAAGAAAAGCCACAGATTGCGCACTACTACTAGCATAGAAGATTAAGGACACATACGATGATGTTGAGAAGGGGACATGAGGCTACAAGGTATCTTCCATCCAGAATGTCACAGTGCACCTAGCATGCCAATTAATTACAGGAAATCTAGTAAGGAAGAATCGACCCACTCAGGTTACAGGCTTTGTCGTTGACCTTGCAGGGAAGTGCGAGGAAGGTCTACAGATGAACTGGGTGAAGTACCTAGTTAATCAACTTGAACTAGACTGCCGCGAAGCATAGGATCAGGGCTATGAATTGCATTTTAGCTAGCTCTTGATTCTCATCGCATTTGTTGCTTGGGAAATGTCGGAAGGTGTGACCTTCCCGAACATCGATCCATTCGAGTTGCTTGCTGCGAAGTTCACCATGCTCTGGTACTCGAGCGATATGGGGAAGCAATGGCAGTCGAACACAGTTTTTCATACATTTTACCTTCAGCTAAAGAGAGCCATTGGAGCTAAACCTCACATGACTCTGAACACCCTACAAAGTTTCCAACCCCAGATGAAGTTCCGCACAGATCGACACTTCATCTACATTATAGTGCGAGAAGACGAGCATAAGGAGGAGCTTCATTCATACTAAAAGCTCATGGAAGAGGACCTTGAGGAGATCACTAAGGACTGGTCGACAAACCTCCTTATCCCTGCTGACCCTGTAGAGATGTCTGACCCTGACAGCCTGAAGACCACACACAAATAACATGATACACCCAGACCCAACAAAAGGAAGAATACCAAAGAGGTCCAAAACTTAAGTAGTGCCTCAGAAAGACTGCCTCAATATCACCTAGCCAAGGGGGTGATGACGAAGTGGAAGAAATAAATGGAAAGGAATATGAGAAAAAGCAAGACAAAGTAACACCACTTAGAGATGAGGCTGATCCCCTGAAGAAAAGGAAGGTTTCTCCCAAGAAACTCTCTTCTCAAAATAAATCAAGAGCCACTTTGACCAAGATGTAGACTATGTTCACTGTCGATGATTTTGACTTCATCATCGCAGCTGTGAACAATGCCTTGTAGGAAATCTTGGAGAAAAAAGAAGCCAAGCATGAGGAAATGTATGATAGGATTGAGGTCGAACTTCGAGGTGTACAAAATGCCCTTCATTCCAACTGCGCAGTGTCTTCTACGCCCCTGCCATCGGAAGAACCTGAGTTGGGAGATGAGCCAGCCCAACTCCATCAACTAGCTGATGTAGTCGAAGCTCACCTTCGTCACGCATAATAAGAAACAAAACAAGCCACCCAAGCCTTGAAGCAAGTACAAGGAGTTCTCATAGAACAACGTTGAGTTGCAGAGCAGGAGAATGTTGTTCTCCAGGCAAAATTGGAGGAGGAGAAAACACAGATTTGACAAGAAAAAGAATAGTTTCTCGCAGAGAAACTCGAAGTGAAAGAAGCAGTCAACATATCACTCCGCGTTGTGATAGGATTAGAGCCACAGATGGAAGACCAAGTCACACATCAAGTAGATAATCTTTGGGAAGCTATTCGATAGCTACAACAAATAATAGCAGACTTAGAGCTCCTCACAGTGCCCAACACCCCACACGATGTAAGGGATCAAAGAGAAGAAACTGCCCAAAGCGCAGTTGAAAGAATCAAGGGCCTTACCTTGGAATGTAAACAAATGAGTGATCATAGTGCCCATACCTATGAATGAATCACTGAGAATCCAGAACTGAAGACACTGGAGTCACAAATTCAAGAGGAGAAGTATCAAGCATAAATAATACAGGCATAGTTGAAGCCCCTGTCAGCTTTTGAAAGGATGAAGCGATCCGAAGAGCAGTGCACTACCCAACAACAGATCCATACCATTCAGAGAAAGTTCATGGAAGTGAATCAGAGGCTCCAACCTATAAAGGATGATTCTTGCAATCTATTCACAGAGATTGAAGGCCAAGGAGTAGAAATGGAGCAAGTCGTCACTGCAGCGGCACAACGTTTAGAAGGATCTGTCAATGAAGTAGTCATCCAAGATTTCATTGAACAGTAGGCCATGGCATAGCATCAAGTCGAAGAAGATCGAGCCAAGCTCGAGTATTTTAAGGAAAAATTAACCAGATAAGAGTGACTTGGGATGAAGCACATGTGAGTGTTGGGGGCCTGTTGGCCCTTGACCAAGTTTTGAGGATTCTTGGTCATGTTTGACCTATTTTTGGGACTTCGAAATGATGTCAAAGGAAGAGCACAAGATGAAGCAGAGATTGTGGGATATCGACCCCTTTTAGAGCCCTTTTTGGGATTTGGGATTATGTAACGGGTATGGGAATGTCGGCCCATGGGTTTACCCATGTTTAGGCCCAATTTATAATGTATAAATAGAAATCTAAGTGATGTAGGAAAGTGTGTCTTGATACCTTGCTAAGTGATAAGGAAGTAGTTTGATCTATGTGATCGAAAGTGCTAAGTGCTGAGTGGAGATTTCTTTTGTGCATACTATATGAGGCTTTCAGAGATAAGTGCAAGAGACTGTAAGAGATTGAGAAGAGGCTTAGTGTTGTAACCTAGCCTGGGGAAGGAGGATCTAGCGAGGTGCACAGATCTCCCATCCTCTGCGGAGTAGGGTTTTTATGGCTCCGTGCATGTAACTGATTGAAGAAGCTACTAAATAAGACAAAGAGTTGGTGGACGTAGCCCCAGGGTGGGGGTGAACCACGTACATGCTGTGTTGCTCTGCTTTATTGATGTGTTTATATGTTAACTTTCTTAGTTCTTTGATATATATGAATGGTATATAGATATGGTAATTCTATGTGCTTAATAGTATGGATGAATACTAGATCCGACCTATGTGGATGTGCTTAATGCTTGAATATAGTAGATCTGGTTAAATACTGCAATGCTCTGTAATTAGGGTTTAACTGCGTTGTAAAATAAGACTAGATATTGATGAAATATAACTTCTAAGTGCCCTGTTAAGGTTTTACAGTCACAGATCTATGTCCCAGCTATGGTTGCAGACATTGTAGTCCTGCAACCACCCCTGCCTCTACCTCGGGTGAGACTTCATCTAGTTCGCAGGTGTTGCCGAAAGGGTCGATAGTTATGGTTTTGTTGGTGTGCTCTTGAGAATTGAACCCTAGTTCTTCCCCTGTGCCAACACTAGAAACCCATGAGAACCCCAAGAATGTCAACCGGGAAAGACAATGTCCAAATAAGACATGAAATATTATCTCAAACTTTTTAAAGAATATCAAGATGTTTTTGCCTGGTCTTACCAAGAATTGAAAACTTATGATACTCATATTATCCAACACACAATACCGTTAAGGTCTGGGGTGAAACCCTTCCAACAAAATCTTAGGAAGTACCACCCATCTCTAGAACCTCTAATGTATAAAGAGATGAAGAAATTACTAGATTCCGAGATTATCTTTCATGTAAGACACTTTGCGTGGGTAGCCAATATGGTGCTTGTCAGAAAGAAGTCTGTGGAGATCCTCTTGTGTGTGGATTTTAAGAAACCTTAGCAAAGCATAGGAAAAGGATAACTATCCCATCCCACCAATAGAATAGCTCTTACAGACAATATCTAGCTCTAATTTTTTTTCTCTCCTAGACAGTTTCTCAAGATATAGCTAGGTCTTAGTTTCAGAAGATGATCGTTTAAAAACTACTTTCCGGACAAAGTGGGAAGCCTTTGCTTACAAACACATTCCCTTTGGGTTGATTAACGCAGGTGAAAACTTCCATAGGGCCATGGACGTATCCTTTTCTGGGATTAATTAACAAGTGTGTGGTAGTCTATTTAGATGACTAACAATATACTCAAAAAACAAGGAAGACCATATTCAACATTTGACTCAGATTTTTGAAAGATATAGGAAGTATGGAATATCATTGAACCCTAAGAAAACCATATTTGGTGTATAGGAAGGAAAAATACTAGGTCATATCATATCTCAAGGGGGAATTATCATTGACCCTGAGCGGATAAAAGTGATAGCTCAACTCCCCTTGCCTCACAATAAAAATGCCATGCAATCTTTCTTCGGGAAAAACAACATTGTGAGAAAATTTACTCATGACTTCGCTGAAACTATTAAACCTTTACAAAAAATGATCCGCAAAGATGAAGAGTTTAAATGGGATGAAGAAAGGAGAGTATATTTTGATAATATAAAAACTTCAATATCCCAAGCACTAGTGTTGTGAAGCCTTGAATTTAGCAAGGATTTTTTTCTTTATACCTTTGCTTCTGATCAATCCTTGGATGCAGTACTTACCCAAAAGGATGATGAAAAAAATGAAGCACCAATATTCTTTAAGAGTGCCAACCTCCAAGGATCTGAACTAAACTACCTTGCTATAGACAAAAAGGCTTATGCATTATATAAAGCAGTCAAAAATTTCAGATCCTATATCCTAAAAAATCACACCAAAGTCATAGTCCCTCACCCCGCAGTCAGATATTTATCCACCCAACAGGAGATGGGATAAAAGAGAGGAAATTTTGTGGCATTTGTTCAGGAATTCGATTCAGACATAAAACCTGCCAAAATAGTCAAAGGACAAGGATATTGTAAACTGGTTGCTGAGGCCCAAGATTTGATTAACACAAAAGACCCTGGTTGGGAAAATGAGTTAACATTATGGTGCGACGAAGCCTTATATGTACCTACTGGGCACAAACCCCGGTATGGAAACTTGTCTTATCTCCTGCATCATGGGACTTGTCTGAAAAACCTAAACCCTAGAGAAAGGAGAGCCCCCAGGTTAAAATTTGCTCAATATCTCCTCATAAATTCTGTTCTTTTCCGTGTAAACTATGATGGAGTACTTCTTAGATGTATTGAACAGGACGATCTAGAAAAGGTACTGAGAGAAATCCATGATGGCCTAACAGGTGGAATTTTGCAGGAGAAGCCACTACTCATAAAATACTATGGGTTGGTTATATTGGCCCACTCTGTTAAGGGAGACTCATGCATATGTCAAAAAATGTAAAACTTGTCAAGTGAGCACTGGTAGGGAAAAGAGAGCAACCATTCCACTCCATTCGGTGACCATATCTAGACCATTCGAGCAATTGGGAATATATGTCATAGGAGAAATTACTCTCAATTCTTCGAAACCACATATAATATATCTTGCCTGCTACAGATTAATTTACAATATGGACAGATGCTATCCCTCTCACACACATCAATGAAAATGTAGTAATACAATTTCAAGAACAACAACTGATAACAAGGTTTGGATTACCCTCCGTCCTAATTTTTGACAATTCTTCCTAATTTTGTTCCATGTGCTTAACATAATTCACTCTTGATAAGGGGATCATAATAAGATATTCTGCAAACTATTATCCGCAAGGGAATGGGGTAGCATAGTCAACTAACAAAAACCTGGTAAGAATTTGAAAAAATTCAATTGTTGAAAATCATAGGAATTGGCATAATTTACTTCATAATTCCCTATGGGCCGATAGAGTAACACCTAAAGAAGCCATAGGAAACTCCCTGTACTTTCTGCTATATGGAAAAGAAGCCATTCTTCCAAATGGATTATACCTTCCATATTTATAGCTTGCCCAGGCATCAAGAGGTCATCCCTCATACGCTCTACAAAAAAGGATTGATACCCTTCTCATGATAGATGAAGAAAGGGAAAGGGATAAATTTAAGTTCACTACCCATCAACAGGTAGTTAAAATATGGTTCAACAAACATAATGCCAAATAAAAAAGTTTTGAAGTAGGAGATCTAGTTTTGAAGTGGGATAAAACAAATGAGTCCAAGGGAAAACACCCAAAGTTCCAAAATATATGGTTAAGACCTTTTCAGGTAGTTGAGAAGATCGGGGCAGGCACATATCGGTTGAAAATTCTGAGGGGGGAATCTGACACCCTGTCGGTGAATGGCCAGGCCTTAAAACAATACTTCTCCTAAAAAACAAATGTGTGTCTTTTGATGCTTTGTTTGATTTTTTTCTTTTCTTTTTAGCATACATTTTGATCAGGATGAGTGTGTGGGTTTAGGGAAGAATGATTTCGAACTCCTTTTTATCTTCTTTCTTTTGCTTTTTATTTTATTTTAATTAGGTTATGTTCCGTAAAGAAATGTTTGAATTTAATAAATACGGTGAAGCAAACTCTGTTCATAACCTACAATTGCATGAAAAATAAGAGACAATGGGAAAATACAAATATTCAAAATCATATTTGTCTTTGTAAGCATACTACCTAGGGAAGCAATGAAAAATATGCCTAGTGGACTGGTAACACTAAATGGAAAGATGGCTAGATGGGAAGAATCACATGTACCTATGGAAAGAGCTAGGAAATATCTCCAACTTAGCACTTTCATCTTGTAAAAAATAGATATCCTCCTCTCTGACTCACTCTTGGAATTCCTGCTAGAAGCAAATGATCTATGTTAAAAGTAGTGCAAAGTCTAAGAGGGTATGCATAAAAATCTACTGAGGCTATGGATGCTCGCTGGTAGCAGAGCAAGGTATGTGATGTTGAGGTGACTCCATCGGGGCTATGGATGCTCACTGGAAGTGGAGCAACACTGTAAGGAAGAAATGATAGCTAAAAGGCCTCACGCCAATGGATGCCCTACCCAAGTCTTGTCTAGAAAGGGCATGGATTGAGGTTAAAAGGAAAAGGGGTGGTAAAGATAAACTCCACAGGCAGATCTAGATTTGTGAACTCGAGAAATTGTGTACACATTGATAGAAAAGGTTCTGTTGAAAAGGAATAAAATAAATCCAAAGGGTTTCTCAACCAATTTTCACAGACTAAGCACGAGGGAAGGAGCATAGATTCTATTTTTGCCCAAAGAATTGCTATTTGTTGAGAACTCAACACACCCTAAAAGATTTTAAGAAATTTCTTTCTTTTTGGGTACCACTTATCATTTTTTGAATCAGAGTAAGTATTGTGGGATGGATAAATAGATATGTTGTTATTGAGTCTCATTATCGATTATTCTTTTTGGATTGAATTCATTGACATATTGATCTCTTGTAGTAACACGGTTTGAACTTTTCAACGGTCGTGGATCGACAAAATCTGGTCCATAGTATAGTTCTTTAACATCACTGATATGTTTTCGGCATCAGAAAGATCCAAGGTATAAATCATAATACGGATAACCATAACAAATCGCCAATCGCTGATTGTCGATACATTTTCGGCATCAGTGAAATCCGAGGGATGAAACTACAAAACATTAACCGTCAAAAATCACCGATCACTGATCGTCGATACATCATCAACAACGGTAGGATAGGATGTTGTAGTTAAGGTTGCATGTCTAAAGAAAATCACCGATGCCAAAAAAAGGTGTTTCTCACGTAGATCAACAACTACATGTCTCTGTTGTGTAAGTAGTTCATACGATTCGATATTTTCCCCCATGTCATATCTATACGTCCATGTCAACATTTCAATGTCATCACTGTACAATGGTTTTGATTGGTGTCAGAAATTTTCCCCAGATGCACCAACCAAATGAGACCTAAGTCTGCACCCCTGCCTCTCCTGCTTATTTTCCCTATGCCTTCATCAAAATTATTCCTCTTCTGGTAGGTCAGCTCGGTTTCCCTCTCTTAATTACTTGGTTTCTATTGTTTTCTTTTTGATTGAGTCTTTGCACATTTTGTTTCTATTTTTCTTGAAGAATAGTTGCATGTCATGATTTGGTTCGAAATACTTGTCATCATGTTTTCCATTGATTGAGCGTGCAACAGGTCCACCAATTTATTTTGTGTGCATAGGAATCTTCCACAGAACATAACGCAAAAATTCAGAGCATTTCATTTCGGGATTAAAAATCAAGCCAAATAGATAGGTTAAAGTTCAATGGTGGATATCCAATAATCATCATATGAATGACTCTCACAAATTCAAGATTCCAGAACTTGCGCAAGGTTTAATCGCAATAATCACACATAAGTCACTCTGTGACTTCGGCGTTGAAAAATTCGAGCTAACCATTGTTGAAAAATCCCAAACGCCGAATGCCACATCACTTCAGTGATCATCCAGATGTGAGGTCTTCACACTTAGCACTCAAAACTCCCGAACACAGAAACGATGAAGCCACGTGGCATTCATACAACACTGACATGTGGCATGCATCATAAGAGACACATGGAATCCATTTCATACACCTTTGGTCATTCCATATACCCATTTATGGGTGACACATGTCACTCTGCTCATGCAGACATGTTAGCAGACCGTGACGTCAGGTACATGTCAGATTCGAAGTCCCGAAGTGTCGATCATCCAAAGAGCCTAATTTTCGATCAACAATAGTGACATCAGGTACACGTTAAATCCAAATCATCAAAGTGCTGATTAGTTGAATAACTGAAGTGCCAAAGAGATAGAGACACATAGCCTTCATCCATGGGGACATGTTGCATCCATCAGTCGTGACATATGGCATTGATTTCAATCATTTTCAACACGCCATTTTACCCATTCCATGTGACACATGTCATCATCATTTTCATGACACATCATCAGTCGTTACGTCACATCCTCCATGTCAGCTTCGATATATTAGAACTCTGGGATATTTCTATCAAGAGCAGGCACATTCTCCTGAAGTCCTGAATGCCAAACTCCCAAAACATTTAATGGTAAATATTTTTTAATCCTGGATCAATTAGCACTAATCAAGAATTAATGACTCTAGGAGATTGTCACTTCGGGATATTCCAAGCCAGAGCGAACGCAAAACGCAAAAGTTTCAAATCTATAAAGAGACAGAGACATGTGGCACTCTTCTATCACGACACATGGAATCCGTCAGTTGATATATGTGGCATCCATCAGTTGAGACACATGGAACTTATTTTAAGCAAATTTGGGGCTGTCATCTACACTATTTCAAGTGACACGTGTCACCATTATTTCCATGACACGCCAACGATATCACATCAGGATGCCATGTTAGATTTAGGGGATTGTCCTTTGGGATATTTTCAAGCATGATATTTGAAAAGAAAAACTATTGAACCTCGAAGAGCCGGAGTATCAAAGTCCTTAAACGCCAAATGATTAAAATATAATCCTGGGTTAATTAAGATAAACGTGGTTATGACTCCACGAGTGTCACACTTTTTTCACAAGTGTCGTAAATGTCACATTTTTTTTATACACATGTCACATTGTGAATGACACCATGGAAACATGCGATACATCCTCTAGAACATGTTAGAAGAAAAATCCCTATCATTTGACAATCGAAACAAGTGTTTTACTATTGGAATTACTCATCTTGGAAAATGTTTGGGAAGATCAGTGCTCCCCATCGCATATCCAGGGAACACTAGCACTCATTTCGTATACTATAGGGAGCACCGTAGCGCTCTGTGTCTAGTTCTAAGGAAGTGCCAAAGTGGTTGAGAAAATCTTGGGAGAAAATCCCCTTTTTCTCTAAGGACAACTAGGGATGATTCAAGTTGGTTTGGATCAAGTCTAACCCTTAGAATTCATCTAAGGAAGATATCACAACTAATGGAGCCATATTCTCAACTAATCCCAAATATAACTAAGGTGGTTGGACCTCTCAAAGGCTATAAATGGAGGAATTCTCATGGTGAATAGAGGAGGAAATAATCAGCAAAAACATTGTCATTCTAATTGTGGATCTTTCGAGCAAGGGGCTCAACGAAGAGGACTTGGAGAGGCTCCTGCAACACCATCCATGATTGTAAGTATGTTTTTAAAGTTCTCATCAATATACTTGGCATGTTCCCTTCAATATTGTGTATTATTTCATATGATTGTCTATTGTTCTATATGGAATTGTTTAATCTAATATCGTAGAGTAGGATTTCTTTGTTTTCCTTTGCTGCCCATTGCATTGTAGGTGTCAAAGTTGTTCCAAGGATTTGAAGATTGAAATCGAATTGGAAACGACAAGGGACAACCTCGAAAAAATGTGCATCACACTCTTTCTCCTTCTCTCTCTTCTTGATTAGTTAAATTGAAGTCAAAGAGATGTCAATGTCCATTTGTATGTTTTTGTCTTGGTATTAGGGGTATAGAATCCAAGGGAATATTCTCCTATCCACAGGGGAATTATTCCATAACAGAAATTGGTGACTCAACTGGGGATCAAAGCTTTCAGCTTTGGTTCTTTTCTTGGTTTGTCCTTACCTTTTTCCTATATCCAGATACTATTTTCTGATTTGATCTATCCCTACATATTTCATCATTGTTAAAATTGTCTTACAGAGTCTTTGATCGGATTTTCCTGAGTTTTTTGAATTTTCTGGGGTTTTCCTAAATTTTTCTTAGAACTAGAGCCCTCTCCATCTTAAGTCAGAGCAATTATAGCTTGATCAATTCTCCCTCAGAGTGAAATAGGGAGTGCTATATCACTTTGGTGTTGTTACTACCAGAGCACCAATTTTTATTGCCTTGAAAAAATGTCGATTGTTTGTTTGCTGGGCATAGTTCTTGGGTCTTTTTATCCAACTCAGATCCTATTCTATCAGGTCTTGTCTTCTATTTGACTTACAACTTGTTTATATTCACCTTTTTAGTCTTGATTTGGTTTTGTGTTGTCTTTACTTATTGCAAAAACGACCTTTTTCCCTCAAACTTGGGTTCTTTTTTCTACTCTTTTAATTTATTTGATTGATTGGAGGTTGTTATAAGGAAAGTCATCGATCTCAGATCTATTTATTTTGTCTTTGATCCCTTATTTTCGGAATACTTTTAAGTGTTATTCTTTTCTTTTTGGTGTTTTTCTTTGAATCAATAGTTTACTCTTCTTTTAGTCTTTTATCGACTGCTGAGAGTGCCTTTGTTTGTGTGATTTTTCTTCCCACAATAGTGAAGTCATTTTTCATTATTAGTGAAATCAAGAAGCATTTGATGAACTTTTCAAATTATATTCGTAATAAAAAAAATAAATACTTGTATTAGTTTAGAGATTGGAAAGGATTTCTTTATAATTTGGCATTTAATTGTAGTTTTGATGTGAATGAATTGCATGAAGTTTTTGCATTCTTGTGTTTATTAGTGAAAGAAACAAACTCTTCTCCTTCCCATAAATAGAATTTCATTGAAAGGAAATCTTGAATATCATTCTTTTTCTTCTTTAGGATTTGAGTCTAAACATCATTAGTTTCACTTTCATTCACTTTTGTGTAACTAACAACCACTAAAATCAATCTAGAAACTTTTTATTTTTAAGATCTTTACACCAACAATAGACTAGGAACAAAGATTTGGAATAGGCTATGAGAATAACTCTTCAAATCATTCAAGAAAAAATTAGAATCTTGCAATAGGGAGAGTAAATCCAATTTTTGTATAAGCATAGCTGGGATCCCCCTCTCACACAGGGGTTACACATGAGGTCACATTCAGGAGAGAAACAAAGATTATCCCTCCGAGGATTAACTATTTGTAGTAGTTAGATCGTATATTGGGGGTTATTATTGAGGTTCAACTATCTTCATTTGGTCTCAGAGTTTCGTGAATCCTGAATCTGTTTAGGGTCCCTTGGAGTTTACTGGTCCACTTGTCCTTAGTTCTCTTAAAGGATTTAAGACTTGATATCCTGCCCATACGTTCGGACTTGACTGTTGACTGTACCTTCCCATAGGATGACCGTGATTTGGTATCCTTAGTAGCCACAATATTTAGGGTCCTTACACAAGGTGACATCGAAGGGAAGTATTTGTTTTACTTGGATCATACATTGGTTAATCTCAGTCGGGCTCCTTGGAGGGTAACCCAAATGTAAAAATGTGAGGGAACTTGCACAAAGGTGTAAGTCTATTAAGAAGGTCACCAATGTAACTAATCCACATGCTCATATCCTAGCCCCTTCTCACTTTTATCATGCAATGTTGGATTTCATCACCAACTAGCATGTTCACTGTGAGAAGGTTTTGTTTGCTTGTTGGTTTTCTAGATTCTTTATGGAGTGTTGTTTGTTTACTTTGTTGTCCTTCAAAATTGAGATTGTAGATGATAAAGGTCTTCGCATATCATGTACGATGCAAGGGTTGGCTCCAGAAGGCTATGGACCCTTACCTCCTAACTCACCTGAAGACACTTACCGTGAAGAGGGTGAGAACCATTCAGACGATGGGAGTGCTACTACTCCTTTTCTAGCAAATCCCAAGAGATGCTTGGTTACAGTTGAGGAAGGCACCCTTCCTATTGAACGATCTTTGCAAATACTTCTCGATCCACTCCTTGTTCGATTGGATTCCTTAGGTAACGTTATAGTAGAAGATTACCCTCACTTATTGTCAAGGCCATATAATCGGTTGGATATGGAACCCATACAACCAAATTTTAATGACGAATACACAACCCCTGTCCACTCTGCTGAAATGGTAAATCCACAACAAAATCATGTTCATTCTATATGGAGAAATCCATCCGGACGTGACCTTTATGAGAAATTTAATTTTAGTCAACCACCTTTTGAACCTCCTACCTCTGCTGGTGCCGATGCAGGACCGTCAGGTCAGACTATCAACCATCCCATCGAACAAGTAGTCAATACTTCCACCACTTCAGTACAAGTTCAAAGTGACACAAGAATTGTGTTACTTAGTCATATGCAAAGTACCTTGATGGTTACTCTTACCATACCTCTTCAACCCCAAAATATTCATATTCCACAGAACCCTATTGGGATACCTTTGCATCACAGAATGTAGAACTCTGTCACACACGTAAAATCGACTATGGGAAAAATCCCAAATGGAGGGAAAACTCCATCTAGCGGACACATCCCTCCTGGGGGACAACCATCTGTCCACATACTTGTGCCGACTGGGGGGAAAATACCTTTCATTGGTCAAACCCCATTTGTTACCCAATCGATGGCAAGAGGTCAAATTTATTTCATAGGAAACCCCCCACAATAATGGGGACCACCCTAAGGAGGTACGTTCCATCAACCATATCAGGGAGGGCCATCAAATCTCAACCCGCAAGGAAGAGTATTGAATCCCAATCATTTTGGACTACATTCTGGAAAACCTTTACTGGGGGTCTCGAATCCCACTTGGGTTCCTCAACGTTCACAATTGTATCCTCCCCAAGGGCCAAATCCTTACCCTCCTCAAGGAAAAACTAGTTACCCTCCTCAAGGACATACTGGTTATCCATCTCAAGATAATCAAACAAACTATCCACCCACAGTTTACAGTGGTTATCCACCCCAAGTTCAAATGGGATTCTCTTCTCCTTTCATGAACGTTCCCCAACAGATAAATCCTACCTTTGTTGGTTAGAAAAAACAATACATGGGAGGGCTTGCTGGCTACAACTACTCACCACAACCTGTTTATGGTCCTACTAGTGTCCCCATGCCACACTAGTATCATCCTTAGGTCAATCAACAACTACCATTTCTAACCACTCTAGATCTTCCAAATCTATCGATATTAACAAATGATCCCATATTACACTCTCCTTTCTAGTCATTTATTCCTGCTAAATTACCTTCTGATATCCCAAAATTTGATGGTAAACCTGGCGAAGATCCTAACAACCACGTTATGAATTTTCATCTACGGTGTTCATAAAATTCACTAATGGATGATTCTATTTAGTTATGTCTTTTCCAATGCACACTTACGGGTTCAACAACCAAATGGTACATTGATCTACAACGCGACACTTTTCAAGATTTTAATTCCCTCGCCATGGCTTTTCTCACACACTTTCAATTGCCCATCGATTACGAGTCTGGTACAAAAATCTTGAACTCCGTTCGTCAAACCAACTCTGTGCATATCTCTGACCATATTCATGAGTGGAGACGATGACGAAGATTGATCAAAGCAACCATTCCTGACCAATTACTGGCTGAATGGTTCACTAAATCTCTTTTACCTCCCATTTCTCGTGATGTAGCCATGGGTGGTGTCATTACTAAAGAAGAAGCCATTGCTCATGCCCAATATCTAGACTTGGTTTATTCCCAATCCAGTACTTTGTATGAATTGATTCCAAATGGTCCCCGTAGGTCAACCAATCCATCAAAACCATCCTCCACATCTCACGTAGATGGATTTATCGGTTCTATCAAAACCCAATCCAACTCACAGTCAATCAACATGGCTAACCATTTAGTTACTATACCCACTACTGGATCGACTTCACTCTCATCCACCTCCAACCTGAATCAAATATCTGAGGTGAATGTAGTTCAATCTGCTTCTCTGCAAAAGTCATGGGGGAAGAAGAAAATGAAGAATAAACCAAAGAAAAACAATAATCAAAATGAAAATCCAAAAAAACCAACTCAACCACCTGCTACTAAGAAACAACCATAGCGAAAACTGAAATTTTCGTGTCTTATTTGTGGTGACGATCACTACACTCGAGATTGTCCTCATTGCGATGAATTTTCAAATTTTTTTAAAGGAAATTCCCAACCCGCTGTGTAAACACAACCTTTTCCACAGCAACAATCATGGTTTGTGCAAGCTCCTACACCTCCGACAAGAGGAAATCCAAATCATCCTCCTAGTGAGGAAGCTTCATCAAGTGCACACATTTACATGTTTAATGGGATAAATTTGACTGCTCATACTACCACCTATGAAACACCTCCGACTAAACCTGATAAGAAAAAAGTAACTAATGGTACTATGTCAGATCCACCATCCACCACCATTACCCCTTCATCTGGGCCACTCCAGATTGAGAAACCTACCTTTGAATCTATCTTGCATCCACCCAAGAGCACAATTTTAAATTCAACTTTTAATCCTAATTCACGTGCTGCTCAAAACTACAACATCGTTTAATATTTGGCCCAAGCACCGTGTGCTATGTTAGCTCTCGAAGTTCTACAACATTTTCGTAGTCAACGTAGGACCCTCTTAGAATCCATAGGAGCAATATATCCTGAGTCATCTAATAATATCACATTTAACTTGGATAATTTTAAATCATGATTCTCTCACCATATTTCTTTCCAAATAGATTTCATTGTCCACAATCAACATAGTCATCGCATGATCTTGGATGAGGGAGCTTCCGCATGTGTCATGTATTTGTCTTGTGTGAAAGGATTAAAATTGCCTGGTCTTAGTTAATCCCCTACTATGTGATGAGCATTTCATGAGAGAGGATTCCATCCTCATGGAATATTACTGTTCTTATCTCTTCAATTGGGAGGAAAAACTATTTTAGTAGATGTTGAAGTAGTCTATGCTTCCCTCGATTACAACTTGATGTCAGGAAGAAGTTGGTTTTCTTCCATGACTGTTGTCGCTTCATCGATGTTTCGATGTGTCCAATTTTTCCATCAAGGTAAAATTGTGACCATCGATCAATTAGATTACTGCACCCCCAACATTCGCACTCCCACAACCAATAACATCCATTTTCTGGCATATTTGAGAATTACTTATGAAAGTGTTGAAGTAGGTCTTTTGAAGGACTCTTCGCTTATGGGTACCTTTCTTGCACTACTTCCTCCCACTTCCCAAAATATCACGACAATCAACATGATATCAAATCTGGAACATCAATCCTATGAATCATTTGACCCATGGATCGTGCCTATTCCTTTATAATTTGACACACTAGGTGACACCATGCCACTTAGTCCTTGGAGGCTGAATACAACACCATCTAGTTTGCCTCTCCTTCACCTAAATACCAACATCTATTGGCATATACAACTTACTCGTTACCATCCTGGTTAACATCCCTATCGGATGAATCTATTATGGAAATTTTTAGTATCGAGGAGGCACCTTGGGATGAAAACCACCATCGTTTGTCCTTTCTTCCGTGTTTGGATGACATTGAGAAATATATATCCTCTATATTTTCTAGTAATATCATCAATTGTACCCAATATCCAATACTCACTCAGGATACCATCCGGGAGGGGAATTTGGGAAATACATCTTCCACTATTGCTGTCGACATATCAATCAAAGAAGGTATTGTGGAAAACATACAACTAGGCGCCAATTGTTCAGCCGAGGAAGTTGAAACTTAAACCACCTTGTTCAAATAATTCTGTGATGACTTCTCTTGGAATTATGAATAAATTCTAGGGATCGATACATCAATCGTTGTGCATGAAATAAAAACTTACCCTGGAGTTAAACCTATTGTTACAAATCAAAATTACTCACTTTGATAGTGTCTCAAGTGTCATCATTACAAAGGTCGCAAGTGTCGCATTTTGCTCACAAGGTCGCAAGTGTCGCATGTTGCTCACAAGTGTCAAAAAAAGAATACATCCATGATGCTTATGTCATGCCTATAACAACATGAGAAGGACACTTGAAACACCTCAAACATTTGATTTGGAAGAGGAGAAATGAGTCAACAAGCTTGTAAACCTTTTGCCAAATGAAAGGACCTCAAAAACTGAGCTTTTGGAGGGGAGCGCTCCCCCTTACACTATCTCGAAGCGTCGATGCTCCCCCTTACACTATCAGGGAGTGTTATAAAGCTCCCTTGGCCCTTTTTAGGGAGCGCTATAGATTTTTAGAGCGCTGGTGCCCCTTAAAGCCTACTAGGGAGCGCTACAACGCTCTGATGGCCCTTTTGAGGGAGCGCTACCTATTCTGGGCAGTTGTTAAGCTGTTGAGATGAATGGGGGAAGCATCTTTTCATTCTTGGAAGGCAGTTGGATTCAAATCCCTAGTCCAACCATGATCTTAGGGAAGATCCTCAACTGAAGGAGGCAAATCCTCAACTTCCCCAAGGATATCTCAAGTGGTTGAAGCCTCTCCAAGGCTATATAAGCAAGCTTTCTAATGGTGAAAGAGGATTGGAAAAGGAGAATCACACCAAACTTATGATATCATAAGTGGCGCTGGAACAAAGCTGATTGGGGAAGAACTGCTGGTATGAAGCCTATGATCCTATAGGGAACACACAGTCAGCCAAAGGAGAGTGATCAATGAGGTTGTTGTTATCCAGGTTGTGGATCTTTCAGGCAAGGGTTGGACAAAGAGGAATCGACGAAGCTGTCGCATTTGCATCTACGATTGTAAGTACTGCTGTCGTTATTCTCATCAATATGACATGCTTGGCCTATTTCTTTCTAGTTTGTGTATAATGTCACATGAACTTATCATCAATTGATAGATCTATTTTCAAGCTAATATCAATAGAGTAGGAAGTGGTCGTATCTTGTTTTGTCCACAGGATCCAGCAAGGAGCAAAGGATGGAAGCGCAGCTAGGAGCATGCAGGGACAAACGTCGATAAAAAGGTACTTCTTTTATCCTTCCTTCCCATGTGTTAGATTAGATAGATTTGAAAGGAAGTCAGTGTCCACGTTAAGCATTTTTTGTCTTATACTTAAGGTCAAGCTCTTTGAGGTCATCTACCTGTCCACAGGGAGATTTTCCTACAACAGAAACTGACGACTCCACTGGGGAGATAGCCTCAAATTGAAACTCCTTGTTTTGATTTCTCCTCATTGACCTAGTTCTATCCCTTGATTGTTTCAGACCTAGTTCACTCCTCTTTTTATTGGTTTCATGAGATGATTGGATCCTTACCCTATCATACTCAACATGGTTGTCGAGTCTGAATTGCAATTTTTGGATTTTTTTGACATTTTTGGGAGTTTTTGAACCTGACACCCCTGTCCTTGTGTTAACAGAGCGCCAACGCTCCCCTATAGCCTTACACAGAGTGCTATAACACTCCTTGATTTTGGCAACAGAGCGCCAGCCCTTTTTTGGCCAATAAATCTTCCAGAATTGCCTTTTTCAGGGTTTTTCTCTGTGCCTCTCTTGCTGGGTCACCTAGTGAGTTAGTCCGTCTTCCTTCCAGCCTTGACATCTGTCTTTCTTGAAGAATAAACATCTTACTAGTTGGATTTTGTAGCCTTCTTCACTATTGTTATTGAGTTTTTCTGTTGATTAGAGTCCAAGACTCATGCATTGTCTTTCTCTCTGCTTAACTGAGTAAAAACCCTAGTGAAGGTCATCAAAGGCCTACAGACCTCTTCATCTCAATTTTAGTTAAGATCATTGTTCTTCAATTTCTTCTTTTGGGTGTGAAGTTTGTTTTCTCTTTGATTGTTTCCTTTCTTTCGCTTTTCATTTTGATTGCAACAAAAGGGTGTATTGTTTGTATGACTTTTGCTTTTGCTAGTTTGGTTTCCATTCATACAAAAAGGTAATTAGCAAGACGAGCATTGTGTAGAATTGATCATTATTCGTATGAAAACAATAAAAGACATCGTCATGATTGATCGTGCATATTAGAAGGCATTTGAAAGTTTTAGCATTACATCAGGATTTGATTGAGAAAAAGAATTGTTCGAGGACACTCCGTATTTGTGCTTGTTAGTGAAAATAACTTTCTCTCTCCCTTAGGTAGATGTTCATCGAAAGGAAATGACTGCTTATCATATTTGATGCATTCTTTGGGTCTAAGTCATAATTCCATTTGTTTCACTTCCATGCACCCCTTTGCGTAAAGAACAACCATAAAATCAACGCTAATTAAAAGTTATTTAGAACTTTTTCTTTTCTAGGATCCTCCACCAAAAGTAGACTAGGCTTAGTACTTTGGATTAGGCTGTGAGCATAACTCTCCAAAGTTTCCAAAACAAACAGTAGCATCCTGAGTTAGGGAGAGCAAAATCCAATTATCGTATAAGTCTGCCTGGGATCCCCCTCTCACACAGGGGTTACGCACGAGGTCGCATTCGGGTGAACTACGGGGACTAACCCTCCGTGGTTTAACTGATTGTGGTGGTCAAATCGTATTATGGGGATCACTTTGAGGTAAATCCACAATTACTGCGTGGAAGCCTTTTAGTTGATTTCGGGCTCGATACCCTGCCCGTACGTTCGGATCGGACTGTTGACTGTTCCCGCCCAGGGTCTGACTGCGAATTGGTAACCCTAGTGGCCATAATATTTAGGGTCTTACACGAGGTGACGGTGACGGGAAGTCTCACTGTACCTGGAGCAGACATTGGTCAAACTCACTCAGGCTCCCTGGAGGGTAAATCCACAATTACTACGTGGAAGCTTGCACCAAGGCGTAACTGTTCCATTCTATCCCTGCCCCTTCTGGACTTGATCATGCGACGTTGGATTTTCATCACCAACTAATACGGTCATCGAGAGAAGGTCCTGTTTGCTTGGTTGTGATTCTTAGATTCTATTAGTGTATGCTGTTTCTTTTACTTAGTGGACCTTAGGTCGAGTCAGTGTCAATGGCATTGAATATTGGGAGTACCAATGGAGGAACCCCTTCTCCTGAGGAACCATATACCTTTCCTTTGTTTGGAAACTTTGGTCCTCCATATGTTGCCACACTGAGTCTTCCAGGACTCACTATTGGATTACCAGTTTGGTTGTTCCCCACTTCAGTGATCCAAAATCCTCCCAATGTTTCAGTTGCACCTAATACTTTGGATGTCAATACACCACCCACACATCAACCTCATGTCGACTTTTTGCCTTCCTCTTCCATCAAATCTCCTTCCATTTCTCCTTCTTCGCCTAGTGAAATATCTAAAGCGAGTAGCCAGGTTGATCAGAAGAAGAAGAAACGAAAAGAGAAGAAGAAGAAGAGCCCGAAAAGGACCGAGGCCCCAACAACATCAGATGTTGGCTCTAAGAAACTAGTTACTGTTAATAGTACTAGGAGTGTTGATGAGGTCAACAAGATTAAAA
>JASDQU010686744.1:38379-60430 GCA_032191745.1 Picea mariana
TAGGTTCTGAAACTTGGAATGTTTCCCTTTGGGTTCATTTTCCCTGTCCCACTTCAAGACTAAATATCCTACTTCAAAGTTCTTTTCCTTAGCTTTATGCTTATCGAACCATCTTTTCACTATCTGTTGATGAGCCCAAAATTTTGACTTAGCATTTTCTCTCTCTTCTTCCAGCATAAGCAGGGTGTTGATTCTTTTTTGCATAGCCAAGGATGGTTCTTCATTAGAATCTTGGGCCAATTGGAGAGATGGAAAATAAATCTCGTTTGGGAGGATGGCTTCCTATCCGTAGACTAGAAAGTACGAGGAATTCCCTATAGCTTATTTGGGTGTGACCCTATCATCCCATAGGGAATTATGGAGTTGGTTATACCAATTTCTATGGTTATCCGCAACCATCTTGTTTAGTATCCTTACCATATTCTTATTGGTTGATTCCGCCACACCGTTTCCCTGTGGGTAATAATTTGCAGAGTACTTGATTATGATTCCTTTTTCCAGAGCGAACTCTGCCAATAGGGTAGAGGAGAAGTAGGCTACATTATCAAAGACCATAACAAAAGGAACACCAAACCTTGTAATTAGCTATTGTTCTATAAATTGGATGACTATTTTCTCATTTACATGGGTCAGAGGAATGGCTTTTGCCCACTTTGTGAAATAGTCAGTGGCAGTAAGAATATACTTGTGCAATTTCGAAGAGTTGGGCATAATTTCTCCTATGATATCCAACCCCAACTGCTCAAAAGGTCTAGATATGGTTACAGGATGAAGTGGGATTGCTGCCCTTCTCTCCTGGCTAGCACTTATTTGACATGTCTTACAATTCCTAGTGTAAGCATGAGCGTCTTTGAACAAAGTGGGCCAATAATAACCGTCTCTCAATACCTTATGAGTGGTGGTGTTTCCTGAAAAATGTCCCCCAGTGGGGCCATCATGGAGTTCTTTTAACACTTTATCGGCGTCTTTGCGTTCGAGACACTTCATTAATACCCCATCATAGTTGATTTGGAAGAGTACCAAATTTATGAGGCGATATTGTGCGGATTTTAATCGAAGGGCTCTCCTTTCTCTGGGGTTGAGGTTTTCAGGACAAGTCTTGTGATGTAATAGATGAGCCACATCCTTGTACCAGGAGTCCAGTCCCAGGGNTATTTCATTATCCCACCCTGAATCTTGGTTTGCTTGATCTTGAACTTCGACTGCAAGCTTGCACAAACCTTGTCCTTTTACTAACTTGGTGGGTTTTATATCTAGATCAAATTCCTGGAATACCACCATCCAGTTCCCTCTTCTTTCTCCCATTTATTGTTGGGTAAACAAGGATCAGACTACGAGGTGTGGCACAATCACCTTGGTGTGATTTTTGAGGATGTATGACCTAAAATGTTTTACTACTTTATATACCGCGTAGGCCTTCTTGTCTATGGCAGAGTAATTGAGCTTAGCTCCGTAAAGGTTGGTGCTCATAAATGAAACTGGGGCTTCATTATTGTCATTGTCCTTCTGAGTCAAGATCACAGTTAGCGATTGGTTATAGGTGACAGTATAAAGGTTAAAGTCTCTATTGAAATCGGGACTTCGCAATACCGGGGCCCGGGATATGGCAGCTTTGATATTGTTGAAAGCATATTTTCATTCATCATCCCACTTAAACTTGAAATCTTTGCGAATCATATTTTGTAAGGGTTTGATGATTTTAGCAAAGTCGGGGGTGAATTTCCTTATGAAATTAATTTGCCCGAAAAAATACTGCATAGCTTTCTTGTTATGGGGTAGCGGGAGTTGAGCTATGGCTTTAATCCTTTCGAGGTCTATGTGAATTACTGCTTGAGATATAATATGACCTAACAACTTACCTTATTAAACACCGAAGATAGTTTTCTTAGGATTGAGTGATTTACCGTATTTTTGGCATCTTTCAAAAATCTGAGTTAAGTGTTGGATGTGTTCTTCTCTATTCTTCAAACACACCGTTACGTCATCTAAATATGCTACCACACACTTACTTATAAATCCTCGAAGAAACACATCCATTTCCCTTTGAAAGGTCACTCCTGTGTTAATCAAGTTGAAAGGCATGCGTTTATAAGCGAAGGTTCCCCATTTGGTCCGGAAGGTAGTTTTTAATTAGTCTTCCTCTGAAACGAACACTTGGTTGTATCCTGAGAAACCGTCTGGAAGGGAGAAAATTTCCGAGCCCGACACAGTCTGTAGGAGTTGATCCATCAGTGGGATGGGATAATTGTCCTTTTCTGAAGCTCTGTTGAGATTCTAAAAGTCTATGCATAATCAAATTTCTCCTGACTTTTTCCTTACTAGAACAAGGTTCGCTACCCAGGCGGAATGTCTAACTTGGAAAATTATCTTCACATCTAAAAGCTTCCTTAAATATTTATACATGAGGGGTTCCAAGGATGGGTGGTACTTCCAGATCTTCTATTGAAAAGGTTTGATTTTTGGTTTCAATGGAATGGTGTGTTGAATGATGCAGGTATCATACCTTTTCAAATCTTTACAAGACCAAGCGAACACATCTTGGTATTGTTTGAATAATTTGAGGTAGGCTTTCCTCTCCTCTTTAGATATCATTTTTCCAAGATTCACATAATTTGGGTTGTCTGGGGTTCCAATATTTACAGTTTCATGGAGGGCACAAGAGCTACCAGTCTTTGCGTTTTTAGGTCCTTTGAATCATTCCTTTAGATCAAACAAATTATCTAGATTTGCTATCCCTTTTGGAATTGTGTGACCTTTGGTTTATCTGCGTGTTGACCCTCCCGAGGACTAGTTTTCGTTAGTTGTTCTTGGAACTCTTCATTTGCTATAGCGAGGTCTCTGAAGTTGTCTTGATTAGTCAAGAAGCTTATGATATATTCATCCCCCTCAAATACTTTCCAATTAGAAATATTATTAGGTATCGATGGCTTGTAGAGTAGTTCTACAGTGAATTGGGAGGCTTTGTAATCTTCTAAAGGTGAGAGTCTTGAAGTAGCGGTGGCTAAGGAGTCAGCAAGGATATTCTTCGCTCTGGGGATCGCGATGATATTGAAAGCTTCAAAGCGTTCTATCAGCCTCTGCACCTCCTGCTGGTAGTTCTTAAGATGAGGGGAGTTGCAGTGTATAGTGTTTATCACTTGTCTAATGATGATTTTCAAGTCTATGAACACCTTTAATTCCTTGACATTAAGATCTATGGCTTTCTTTAACCATTGTACCAGGGCTTCATACTCGGCAGTGTTGTTGGTGCACTCGAATTCTAGTCTACAAGACAAGAAATGACGTTTACCCTTTTGATCGATGAGGATGCACCCTGCTCCCGAACCCTCTTGTGACTTGGATCCATCAAAATAAAGGGTCTAAATTCGCGAGTGATGATTTCTATCCCAATCAGTGTTCTGGTCTTCGATCTTTTCTTCCGGAATACCTAACACTAGGTTTTAAAAAAGAGAGAATCTTCCATTGGCATCGAGAATTCTTCTTGAAAGGTCATTTCTGAGTTTTGAGTAAGCGAAACATCGGACAGGAGAGGAGCAAAATTGCCAAAGTGAGAATCACAAGAACAGTTCCCTAGTATGAGAAAATCGGTAGAGACTGGTTCATTTGGGGTTTCCAGGTCAGTGACCGTATGTTTCAGGTACCTTTCCCTATCGATTCTAATCATGTTCTTGTATCCCTTCAGCGGTAGCCAAAGGTGTGCCCAGTCTGTGATAAAGTATCCATTTAGTTTTTTGGACCAATATCAGCTCAATAATAGCCCATATGCCTCAGGGATATCCACCAAAATGATGTCAATCACCTGCATGAAATTAGGATGAGTGGCTATCCGGCTCATCACCTCTTTGAGTTCCCCCATGACCTTGACCTGGGTCCTATCTAGTTGTATGACATGCTTATCACTTTTTAGAGGGACACCACCTAATTTTTTACAAACGGCCAAGGGCATGACATTAGAAGACGCCCTGGAGTCTACCAGACAATTGTGGAGATTCCTGTTGAAGACTTCGAATGTTAAAAGGAAAGGTGGTACAAAAGGCCTCTCCTTCCTGCCTTCTGAGTAGGTGTTTATCGTTGGTTTGCTTGTCAAATCTGTAGGGGGCAGATTCTTCTTCTGACCATCGCCGCTGGTCGGGTTTTTATCGAACTTAGAGCTTAGAGCTTGCAGCATAAGGTCTTTCTGCTGAGGGATTCTACATATGTCCAGAACCGATACATTAGCTTTCATCTTCTTCAAATATTCTACTACATTGTAATCTAATTTAGGAGAATCATGAGTATGGATACTTATAGGTTTGTTACTGGGAGTGAAAGGTATTCTCAGGCGATCGGGATTTAATTTACTTTGTGAGGCACAGGTGGCATGAGTATCTTTTGGGCTGAGTTGACCCTTACTACATGTCTGTATCATCGATATCTCTGCAGGTGGTCCATGAGATTTAAACAAATCATTCGAAGATGCGATCACGTCAGGATCCCATATCAACATGGCCGTGTCTTGTGGTGGGTCAGCCTCTTCCTGATCAACAATATTAAAGGCCGAATTGCTAGATGGTTTGGTCAGAGAGACTTCATCTAGAAAACGATTGGCCATTAAATTCATGGCGTGGACCCACTAAGGGAATTCCATTTCTAAGTGGTTCTCTTGGTGGTAAGTACAAAAATAATTAGACATGACATTCCCTAGATCAATGTTTAGGTTGGCTGGGGGAGGTTCAATTGCTTTGAAAGGATGATTTCTTTTAAATAAAGGCTTATAGGGTCTTTGTCTTTGGTTTCCCTCATCTGCATTTCTTTTCATATCTATAATCTCATTTGATAGTTTCTTGACCATGCGTTGTAGGTCATCTATATCCCCATTACCTTTATCGAGAGTTGTTTCAGTCGACTTCCCCGACGGTCTAGTCAAGAGGAGTCCTCTCCTAGGAGGGGGATGGATTTCTTTTCTCGCTAGAGAGGCCTGGCCTTCTTTACATCCTTCCATCTGGAACTCTATCGTCTTAGCCTCTTCGAAATTCTCCATGAGCGTTTGCTTAGTGGCTCTCTTAATGAACATTGAAATAGAGGCATGAAGCGCATTGGCATAGACCTCGATTTTCAACTTTTGAGTAGGTTTCGTCACGAGCTGAAATTTGTTTAGGATAGTCGTGAATCTTTGATTGAAATATTTGACCCTTTCTTTTGGGGTCATGGGGGCTATGAATAATTTGGCCATAAGGGCTCCCATGGTAATTTCTTCAGTGAATTTGTCTAGGAAATCATTTTGGAACTTAGTCCAGCTGGTTATGGACCCTACTGGAAAATTAAAATACCATGTGGAAGCCGAGTTCTCAAACATGTAGGGGAAAAGTCGTCATACTATGTCTTCATGTTGAATGTTCATAAACCTGATCACAAGTATGAATTTCTTGATATGATCTTCGGGAAATCTTGAGGTTTTAGGATCATACTTGGGGAGCAAATTTTCTGGGTGCTGAGGGAGATTGTGTACTCGTCTCGGGATGGCCTCGACATCCACGGTCAACCAAGGTTGGTTGTCTTGAAGTGGAACTTCTCTCTCCTCCTCAAAACCGTTGTTCCCTTCCATATATTCAGAGTCGATGTCAGGTTATTCCTCTTCTGAAAGGTCATCAGTTGTGGAGATGCTGCCAGATGGCATCTTGGGTATGAGATCAAGAGGTTATTGGATTTCGGTGATCGTGAAATCTATTAAGTCTTCGACAGAATGTACGAAAACTTCGTCAGGAGTGCTGACTACTAGTCTACTTTGTTGTTTTCTTTGAGGGAGGATGGGGGTGAAGGGAAACACACCAATTTGTTGAGAGTAGGATCTGGTAATCCATATAAACTGATTCACTTCCTTGTGAGGGAGGGTGTAAGGTATTTCAGGGTGAAAATATCCTTCCTCAGAGTGGGGTGAGTTATCCACTTCAGGAGTACTCGGTAAAGGTGGGTTGTCTGTTGGATGACTAGCCATGCATGTGGGCAGTTATGAATCTATAGGCTGTTCAAAATGTCAGGAAACTTGCATATCCAACCATTCATTCTCATCCCTCCTTCTAGTGCCAATTTTGTTGATGGGGCCTAAATCCCTGACTCAACAACAGGAACCAAACCCACCACCGAGGCCCAATTAGACTCGGCAGCGTTTGGAGTGGAATGGTTCTACAGATCTTACAATCTAGCCAAATTATTGATGAGATTTTGTGTTTTCGGGTGAAGGCTCTTCCTCCACTTGGGATAGTTCTTCTCTATATTCTCTCTTAGATGGGGGATGGTATGAGATATGCAAGCCAGTATAAACCAACTTGACAAAGACAGGACAAAAGTTTTAACTATGGGAAGGGGTCGAGCTTGGGATAACCCGCTTCTCGAGCATGCAGACAACGATCTTATGCCAGAGGGCCTAGTACTAATACTCTAACCGAACAAGCATCTGACTACTATATGAGAAAACTACTTAACAGAAAGAAAACGTATATGTAATCAATATCATGGAAAGCAAAATAATTCATCTACCAAGAAACTCATCACATAGATGAGGTAAACTACTTAGCATAAATGAAAACAAAACACATATGTAATCAATATCACGGTAAGAAAAAAAATTCATCTACTAGGACATTCATCACATAGAAGCACAACGATTTACTTTCATCATTTAAAGAAAAGAACATTAAAACATTGCACTAGATAACTTGACAATAAAATTAATTGCTCTTACTCATTCACTGCAACATTCATGGAACAGGAAAGGAAGTAATTCTTCTCCAACTCCAATCACATATGTATGATGAAAAATAGCTCGTCTTTGGTCTAGAAGGGCTTCTTAATTCATAGCAGTCTCAAAATAATTATCAACAACCAAAAGAAAAGCGTTCTTACAACAACCATTGACCCTTTGACCATTGGTCGATGTCCCTATTTATAATATAAAGTCTTAACAGTAATTAATGGTAAAATACAATTTGAGCTAATAAAAAATTGCCACATGGTGTTATCATCTAACAGTCTTTCAACAGTCTACCCGAGTTGTTTCTTGAAAAGGGTGGGCTCTTTCATAATCAGACCATATGATAAAGAGTTCTTCACTGGTGTTGGCCCATGGAAATCTGTGCTATTCCATTGGAGCCACATATATTCCCTTGATGTCTGCTACATGCCCCCGATACTTTGCAAGGCTGAAGTTCAATTTCTGAAGCATGGTTATGGTTTTGATTGGATGTCCTGCGAACTGCTGTACTTGCCTTGGCTTTTCATCAGTGACCCTTGCACATTTTTCATTCCATAAGTCATCTTGTTTGGTGCATAGCTTGATTACTTCATTTAGGTCGATCAACATATCGGGGATGCCGATATCGGGGAGCCCGACATTATTCATTGCTTCGGTGATTCAGTTTTGGTGTTTCTTTCAGTTCTTCGGCGGGGTCACAGGACAAACTCTAGTTGGTAATAGGGAAGGTTCTTCCTGCAGTTAAAACAAAATTAGTTTAGTGATTAAGAAACCTATGATAAGACATAAACAAACAAAAAGATGAACATGTACCTACATAGCTTTCTAGTCTCAGTCGTTTTTAATACTTACATGATCCCAAATGCTTCCTTTGAGTGACTTGTGAAGTCGTCGCTCCTCTTTGGTTTAAATGAATACATCAACATGCCATAGTGTGGCTAATCAAATATGATAGTCATGAATGCATAAATTATCATAGTAGTTACTTGACCTTTGGGGTCGAAAAAAGGGTGTCGAGGACAAGTTAAGCACGTCTGTTCTTCCAAGAGGTCATATATCATACAAAGAAAGTCATTAAATGCCTCCATAAACCATACCACCAAGCGTGCCAAGCATCATTCATCAATAACAGAGGTTCAAAAATTCAAAAGGATCGAAAGGATTGTACTGCACGTTTTCCTGCAACCTCGATCGATGATACTTTAATGTTCTAGATCGCTTACGTCGATTAGCTGTGGTGTGCCGATTTTTTCAAACATCATGTCGCGAGGTGCAGATATTATGTTGGCATGCCTAGTGTCACTCCTTGATTTCTCTATAAATTCCAAGAGCATTGTGAGAAATTCTACGTATATGTTGAGCTCGTATTCCCTAGAATTCTGTTTTGGTAAGTTTGTCTTGGCGCTGTCCTGTTCATAAATTATTTATCATCCACAGACACCTTGAGTTCCTTACACTTTTTGCAATTATGGGATCCCCTTCAAACACGGGACAAGGTTTGCAAGGAAGCTGGAGTGCCAGGTCTCAACCCCAACATTCCTGTGACTCTTTCTTGTTGTCTTCTTGTGTACTTGAGACTCCAATGAGAGGTATAGGTATCTTCCCGGAGGTAGTTTCAACATCCAAGGAGGAGCTAGGGATGGTCGCAGATACTTTCAAAAGAGCCATGCTGGAGACTATGCCTTCTTCAGGCCCGAAACCACAGAGAAGAGGAATGCCTAGGAAGAAAGATCTGGAAGGAGAGGAGAACTACCCCAAGGCCGAACTGAGTGCACGTCCAACCCTTGAGGAGTTTGTGATACTTACCAACTGTTCGGAGTTGGTTGGGACTGCTGACAAAGGAGGCAGGAGAAGAGAGGGGAGGGCAGTAGTGCACGGTACTTCCGTCGAAAATTCTGCTCAACAATTAGAGTAGGCTCAACTTGCAATAGCCAAGCTCTACCAAGAGAATAGAGAACTACGATGTTAGTTGGCGAAAAAAAACCCAGGGGATACTGCTATCGCAAGGTCGTGCAGAAAGCACCGTTTGGCTACAAAGATGACTTTGGGAAGCAAAAGACATGATTGTGCAGCTGCACGAGGTTGTAGCGGATGGCAGTGACAGTGGAACATAAGACATCACAAAGCGCAAAAGACAATATGAGAGAGGACCAGCTCCCAGGAGATATATAGTTGGCGGGTTCTCGCTCCATGTTCTTGGAAGTGTTGCTTAACATCTTCTTGTATTTCTTCTTTTGTAAAACTTTGTAATATTACGGTGACCAGGCCAGTTAGTCGAGTCGTCGGGGTTGTCTATTCATATCTAAACTAGGCTTGACAGAAGTTTTGATTGTGTATATAAAAAGAAAAGAAGGTGTTTGATTGTATCATGCTTCTTTCGGATGTGAATCACGTGTGTATTCTTATTCAAGTCTTTTACGTAAATTATTAGATTTTTGGGGATCATTGTTATTTCATCGTGAGTCTGTTAATGCTTTTCTTTGTAAAATCTTTGATATCAATTAATACTTCCATGGAATTATTGACTTTGGTTATTGAAAAATAAAAAATTTAATCATGGAAAGACATTCGACTAATGGATAAGAATCATACTTGGATTCTCACTTGCACCAAAAGTACTTGAGAAAATACTAGAGGCCACAACTGATGATACCAGGTAGTAGGAGTAATTATCATGTCAGGGAAACAATTAGTTCTCCCTCACCGAAACCGAACTTGTTCCAGGAGTTTGGCGGTTGACAGTGTCACTTTATCTATGCACGACGCTTATAATCACACTTTTCTGCTGAACCTGAAAAGGTTGGCTTTTGGTGAAATCCTTTCCGAGGATGTTCGTAAGAAAAAAAAACTACTATCGTCCGATGCCGACGAAGGTCGGTACTCGACTACTTTGACTTCTCAAAATGATTTTCGCCACCTTAAGATTTCACCGATGCTGAAATTCTCTAGGGCGTCAGGAAAATTCCAGGTCATTGATTCCTTGAGTGGTCGTTGTGTCTCTTAATATGGTTCTTTGTTGTATGTTCAAGAGAAACTTAAGACATGAAACATATAAGATAAGTGGATTATCAGTCTTAGACCAAGGCGAGAACAATCAAAGGTGGAAAACAAGGTGGTACCCAAAAGGAAATGGTCACAGAACTTTTAGGGTGTGTTGAGCACTCAACAACTACTTCATTTGCAATTACACTGAAATCACTAAAGGATTTATGAGATTGTTACATAAAGACACCCCTTTCATCTAGGATGAAACTTCTCAACGATCCTTCGATGCCCTTAAACATGCCTTAACAAACACACCTCTTTTTCACCCACAAATTATGAGAAAGACTACATCCTTTATTTGTATGCCTCTACTTCCACTATTTCCATGGTGTTAGTACAAGAGGATGATGATGATGATGAACATGTGATATACTATCTGAGTAAGAGTCCATCAGGTCATGAGATCTGATATTCGCATGCCGAAAAATTGGCCCTGGTAGCAGCTATTTCCATCCAGATATTTCACCATTACATTCTATTATGCACTACCATGGTCATTGCAGAATCAAACCCCATGTACCATATCTTGACTTGTCAAGTACTTGGGGGAAAATATTCAAAATGGATCGTTATTCTCCAGGAATTCGATCTAGAATTTTCCAAATCAAAAGCTAATAAATCATTTGCTTTTGCAGAATTGATTTACGATATTCCCCATGCCAATGAGGATACTGAGCCTAGTGATTCTCTCCCTGATGAATCCATTTTCCTCATTATTACATTCGATCCTTGGTACAAATATATTCTTCTCCATCTCCAAACCCAACATTTTCAGTCGGACATCTCACGTGACGGACGACGTTGCATTCGAAACCACTCAAAAGGCTACCTCATCATTAGCGACACATTGTACCGTTGTGGCATTGATACTGTCCTACAACATTGTTTAACGCACAACGAAGCTGAACAAGTGTTAAATGACTGCCACCTTGGAGCTTGTGGCGGTCATCTTTCTGGTATGGCTACAGCCCAAAAAATCCTATGTGCCAGTTATTTTTGGCCTTCTGTATTCATATATTGCACCGAGGACGTCAAAAAATTCCCACCATACCAAATCTTACAAAAGAAATCATGTACCCACCCCACTCCACTGCATCCCTTTGTCAATGTTGACCCCTTTTCAAAATGGGGCATCGATTTTATGCAATGTAATCTTACCTTAGCCGAGGGGCATGGTTATATCATCGTTGCCATTTATTATTTCACTAAATGGGCTAAGGCTATGCCTACATTTCTTAACAATGGTTGAACTACAACACTCTTTTTGTTTAACCACATCATCATTCAATTCAATGTCTTGCAAGCTATCGTAACTGATCATGGATCACACTTCTAGAACTAGATGATGAGTGAATTGTGCACCAAGCTGGGTTTTCTCCATGAAAACTCATCCCACTACTATCCTCAGCTAAATGGACAAGTTGAAGCCATAAACAAAGTCCTAAAGAACATGCTCCAATGCATGGTGGGAACAAAAAAAACCTCTTGGCACTTGCATCTCTTCTCTGCACTCTGGGCCTTTCGAACTTCAGTGAAAACTGCAACTAGTTTCATGCCATTCCATTTGGTATACTACATAGAAGTGGTGTTACCAATCAAATGTGAGATCCCTTTGTTGAAATTTACCGTAGAACTCCTACCCCACACTTCTATTGAAGAGGAACGATTCTTATATTTAACCAAGTTGGACAAAACCCATCGTGATGATACTCTCATCAACGAGATGTATAAAAAACGCATGAAAAATAAATATGAAAAATTTGTCCGACCTTGTGATTTTGTAGAAGGAGAATTAGTCCTAGTCTATGATCAATATTGTGACAAGCTGGGGGAAGGAAAGTTAGAACCCATGTGGCACAAGCCTTATATCATAAAATGCATGCTACATAGAGGCACCTATGAGTTAGTAGACCATGATGGAATATCTATCGATGAGCCTCGAAATGGGATTTACCTCAAAAAGTACTATGCATAGCATATCGTGCATGTGTTCTTTGTACATTATTGTACTATATACTCTTGACTTGGTGTGTCTTTTATTTTGTGTACATGAGTTTTGTCTCAGCTACTTATACTTTGTTTTATGATTGAGTGCACATATGACATCATCCTTTCCCATATTTTTTTAGGTTTGTGGATGGCGCTACTCAACATACCCAGAACATGACTTCTGCAGCTTGGGTCATCTACCACTCTGGTGAGTTAGTGAGTTCATGAGGAATTTTCCTCGGATCTGCAACCAATAACATGGAAGAATATCATGCCGTCATCAGAATTTTAACTGAAGCCTCCTCCTTAGGTATAACTCAATTGATTATCAACCTAGACTCTCAACTCGTGGTCCATCAACTTAATCATGAGTATCCCGTTCACAACTCAGTTTTACTACGTCTCTGTTACACATCAAAATTACTCACTTCAATAGTGTCGCAAGTGTCGTCATTACAAGTTTTGTAAGTGTCGCATCTTGACCACAAGTGTCTAAAGTGTCAGAAACATCATACTTCCATATTTCCTATGTCGTGCCTCTAATGACATCACAAGTGCACTTAAGACACCTCAAAGACTAGTTTTAAAGAAAAGAAATTAGTTGACAATGAGTACAAGACTTTTTCCACTGAAAAAGACACTAAACATCAATTTTGGGAGGGAGTGATCCCCTACCCACTGTCAGGGAGTGCCAATGCTCCCTGGGCTTCTTTTGGGGAGCGTTCAAATTCTCTGTGTGCCCTTTTGGGGGAGCGCTACCTTTTCTGAGCGGATTTTGGTTTGTTGGAGGAAATCAAGGGACAATCCCCTCAATATCTGAAGGTAGTTGGGTTCGAATCTTGGATGAAGGCATGATATTAGGCAAGATCCTCAACTGAAGGAGAGGAATCCTCAACTTATCCCAAATATCTCTCAAGTGGTTGGGCCTCTCCAAGGTTATATAAGGAGGCCTCCTCATGGTGAAAGAGGGGTACAGACTAGAGATTGATACCAAACTTATGACCCTATAAGTGGTATTAGAGGAAAGGATATGGAGATTGAGACTCATGATCTCATACGTGAGATGTCATCAAAGCAATCAATGTAGATTACTTGAGCAAAGGGGTTGGACAAGGAGAACTGGAAGAAGCTGCTGCACCTCCATCAAAGGATTGTAAGTACTTTTACTTGTTCTTATCAATATATCAATGCTTGGCCTATTTCTTTCAAACTTATGCTTGTTCCACATGAGTTTGTATTCAATAGATAGATCTATATTTGAGCTAATCTTAGTAGAATAGGAAGTCCATTGTATCTTTGTTTGTTCTACAGGACCTATCAGGGAGCTCAGGATCGAAGCTCAGCCAGGACCTTGCAAGGACAAACGTCGTTAATAAGGTACATATATTTCTTCTTCTCCTTTGTTTATTAGCTTGATTATACCTAAAAGGATGTCAATTTCCATGTTAATAACTTTTCTGTCTTTGTCTTAGGAGTCTAGAGACCAAGAGGGAATCCGCTTGTGCGTAGGAGGATTCACCTTTAATAGAAATTGGCAACTCCACTGGGGAGGAGCTCTAATTTTTGTTTCCTTTCCCAGATCTTGTTTTGGACCTTTTCCCACTCATTTGACCTTCTTCATATTGTCTTTTTGATTCTTAGATCTGATTGATTTCCTTTTTCTTTCGTCTTATTCACCGATTGACTAAGTTTACTTGATTTTTTGAGTTTCTGGGCATTTTTCTAAACTTTTGAAGCAGAATGCTCCCCTTCCCTTGCTATAAGAGCGTTAACACTCCCTGGTGGTCTTACACAGAGAATTGGAATGCTCTAGTGCCCCTTACACCAGAGCGCTACCTCCTTTTCTGTGAAAAATCCTCTAGGTTTTCAATTTCTGAGTTCAATTTTTTTTTTTTCACTTGCTTAGAGTCTCATACTCTTAGTTCATATTGGTATTGGCCTTCAACACCCTGTTTTCTAAGAATTGATCTCTTCTTGTTTGGAAACTTGACATTTTCTTTCCTTGCCTTGAAGTCACTCTTTGTCTTTGCTGACCTAGAGTTAACTTCTTGTTTTCTCTTCATTTGTTTGAATGAGTGAAAGCTTATGGGAGGAAAAATAAAGGTATGTGAAAATTTCCATTTGATATTTGAGGTCAGTTTTCCAACATTTCTCTTTTGTTTGAGGTTTTTTGGTTCTTGTTTGCAAATTTGGTTATCTTTGTGTTTCTTGTTTATTCACGACGAGAGTGTATTTTTGTTTGTGTGAGATTTTCTTCTGATTGTTTAATCCTGAAGTCTGATTGACATTAGAAGTTTTACATTTGATTATCATTCACATATAAGAAAAAGGACATATTTTAGTGATTGGTTTGGATATTAGAAGGCATTTCTAAATTTTTTTAGCATTACATTGGATTTGATTGAGAAACAATTATATGAGGATGTTGCATCTTAGTGTTTGATATTGAAAAGAACTTTCTCTCTTTCCCTTAAATAGGCATTCATCGAAAGACAAGACTGATTATCATTTTCTTGTGAATTTTTTGGGAATTGAGTCATCATACCATCGGTTTCATTTTCATACACCCTTGAGTAAAGAACAACTGTAAAATTATCGCTAATTAAAATTTATCTAGAACATTTTTTTTTTTAGAATCTTCCACCAACATTAGACTAGGATTAACACTTTGGATTAGGCTGTGAGTAGAACTCTCCAAAGTTTTCAAGACAAACATTAGCATCTTGCGATAGGGAGAGAAAATCCAGTTGTAGTATAGGATTTTTGGGATCCCCCTCTCACACAGGGGTTACACATGAGGTCGCATTCGGGAGAATTACAGAGATTATCCCTCCGTGGTTCAACTGTTTGTAGTGGTTGGATCATATATTGGGGGTCACTTGGGGGTATACCCATGATTATGTGTGGTAGCCTCTCAAGTTAATTTCAGACTTGTTATCCTGCCCATACGTTCAGATCAGATAGTCGACTGTACCTGCCCAGGTGATGAATGTGAGTTGGTGTCCTTAGTTTCCATAATATTTAGGTACTTACACAAGGTGACGGTGAAGGGAAGTCTCACTGTACTTGGAATAGACATTGGTCAAACTCACTCAGGCTCCTTGGAGGGTAAATCCACAATTACTGTGTGGAATCTTGCACCAAGGTGAAAGTTTTTTAAGCAGGTCACCATTGTAACTGTTCCACCATATCCTATCCCCTTCTTGACTTGATCACACGACGTTGGATTTCATCACCAACTACTATGGTCATCAAGAGAAGATTTTTTTGCTTGGTTTTGATTCCTAGATTTTATTAGTGTATGTTATTTCTTTTCATTAGTTGGCCCTAGATTTTTAGCGTGTACTTTTATTCTCCAAAATTGAGCCTGTAGATGATAAAGGTCTTCTCCGATCGTGTAGGATACAAGGGTTGCCTACAGAAGGCTACCAACCCTTACCTCCTAATACTCTAGAAGACAACTACCGTGGAGAGGTAGAAAATCAATCTGACGATGGGAGTGTTGTTACTCCTCCTTTAGACAACCTAGTAGGTGATTTGATTACGGTTGAGAATCCCACTCCTTGCACTACATATGTGTCGGTGACCCCTCTCGAACTAATTTTTCTTCATTTAGAATCCCTTGGGAACATCATAGACGAAGAGGTCCCACAGTTACCTGGGAGAGATTTTATCGAAACATATATGGGATCCACAAAACCAATCTTTGGTGATGAGTATAGGAATCCTATTCGTCCTACCACTGCAGTAGATACAAATCCCACACCTACTCATTTTGTATGGAGGACTTCATCAAGATGCGATCTCTATGAGCATTTTGAATCCATTCGACAACCCTTTAATCCTCATGACCCTTTTGTTGAAACGGGTCCATCTGGACAAACTATGAATCACCCCATCGATCAGGTCATTAACCCTACTATTACGTTAGCACAAGTCTATCCTAATGCTAGACTCATCACCTCTACTCACTCCCAATGCTCTTCAATCCCTATCCCCACTTTTACAAACTTTCACTCTACAGCCCCACATGTTCTGCATGATCTTGCTGGGACATCTTTACACCAGAGAATGCAGACCCTTTCCAGCCAAATACAACCGACTGGAGGGAAACCAACATCTAGCAGACCTATCCCTTCTAGAAGACCACCATCCTATGGTGGGCCTACCCCTCTCGGGGGACAACCCCCTTTTCATGTTCCTCCTGGAGGGAAACCTCCCTTTGCCAACCATACCCCGGTCGTTAATCCACTGCTGGCAGGGGGCAACCTTCGTTTGCGAAAACCCTTCATAGTCCTAGGGAGTATCTTTGAGAGTCTCATTTACCCAACCCCATGTTGGGGGGAACTCATATGATAACCCACAAGGAGGAGTATCAAATCCTGTTCCTTGCGAACCATCTTATGGACAACCTTATTCGGGTAGCATCCCAAACACCACCTAGAGTCATCAAGGACAACAACCTTATCCTCCCCAAGGGTCTAATGTTTATCGTCCCCCTAACGTGTATCCACCTTCAAGATCTACTTCTTAACCTCCTCAAGGGAAAAATGTTTATCCTCCTTATGGGCAAGAAAATCACCCGGCTTATAATGCTCAGAACCCACCGGGCTATGCAAATGTTTCTCATATTTCATTGAATCCTATTTATGCTGGTCAACAACAACCATATGTAGGAGGACCTACTACTTACAATTATCCACCTAACCTAGTTTATGGTCCTACTGGTGTTCCTATGCCACACTAGTATCATCTACAAATTAACCGACAACTACCTTTCCTTGCGACTCTGGATCTCCCAGACTTGTCTTGGTTAACCAATGATCCTATTTTTCATTCACCGGTTTGGCCAGTTATTCTAGCTAAACTTCCTTCTGATATTCCGAAATTTGATAGAAATATGGAGAAGATCCAAATAACCATGTGATGAATTTCCATTTGTGGTGTTCATCAAACTCCCTCATGGATGATTCTATACGTTTGTGTCTTTTCCAGCGAACACTTATGGGATCTGTAGCAAAGTGGTATATTGAACTACCACGTGATTATTTTCATGATTTCAACTCCCTTGCCATTTCGTTCCTCACGCAATTTCAAATACCTATTTGCTACGAGACGGGTACTAAACTATTGACCTCCCTTCGTCAAACTGACTCTGTGCATATCTCTGACCATATTCATGAGTGGAGATGACAATGAAGGATGATCAAAGCAATCATTCTTGACCTATTATTGGCAGAGTGGCTTACTAAATCACTTTTACCCCCGATCGCTCGTGATGTCACTATGGGTGGTGCAGTCACCGAGGAAGAAACCATTTCTTAGGCTCAGTATTTAGATTTGGTTTATTCATAATTTGGTACTTTGTATGAGTTGCTTCTGAATGCTTCTCGAGCTAATTCCGAACCATCTAAGACATCATCCTCATCTCATGTGGACAGTGTTATTGGTTCCGTCAAAACTCAATCTACTTCCCAGTCAACCACACTCTCCTCTACCTCCCCCCAAAATCAGATCTCTAAGGTGAATGCAGTTCAATATGCCCCTTCAGAACAATCCAGAGGTAAGAACAAGGCAAAAAATAAATCAAAAAATACTAATAACAATGAACAATCGAAAAATCAAGCTCAAACACCTGCTACCAAAAATAAACCACAATGAAAACTAAAATTCCCATCTATCATTTGTGGTGAAGATCACTACACTCAAGACTATCCACATCGCAATGAAGTGGCCAAACGTTTTCAGGGAAATTCACAACCCGCTGTGCTTACTCAACCTTTTCCACAGCAACAATCCATGGTTTCTCAAACCCCCTCTCTTGGGGGAATTTCTAGCCATCCTCATGATGAGGCCTTGACAAGTGCACATATTTATATGTTTAATGGGATTAATTTGACCACTCGCTCTAAGACACATGGCACACCTATTAAACCTGACAAAGGAAAAGTCACTAACGGTACCGATACTTTATCGGATCCATCACCGTCCTCCGCTAGTCCTCCATCAGTTAATCCTCCATCTGGACCACTTCAGATTGAGAAACATACGTTTGACTCTATCTTACACCCTCCTAAGAGAACTATCTATAAATCTACCTTTAATTCTAGTTCACGTGCCACCCAGAACTACAACATTGTTGAAGATTTGGCTCAAGCACCGTGTTCTTTGTCTGCGTTAGAAGTTCTACAAAACTACCCCAGTCAATGTAGAACGATCTTGGCCTCTCTTGGTGTTGTTGATTCCGAGTCATCCAACCATATCATGTTTAACCTGGACAATTATACGTCTTGAATCTCCCACCAACTTGCTTTGCAAATTGATGTTGTTGTTCACAATCAACAAATTCACTGCACCATCTTGGATGAGGGAGCCTCTACTTGTGTCATGTCTTTAGCATGTTGGAAAATTTTAAAATCACTTGCACTTAACAAATCCCCAACGATGTTATGTGCATTCGATGGGTGAGGTTTTCATCCCCATGGGATTTTACAGTCCCTACCCATCCAGTTGGGTGGCAAAATCGTCATTGTTGATGTCGAGGTGGTAGATTCTCCCCTCAATTACAACTTATTACTTGGAAGAAGTTGGTTTTATGATATGACTATCGTTGCCTCATTTATGTTTCGATGTGTACAATTCCCTGATCAGGGAAAAATTTTCACTATCGATCAGTTAGATTTCTGTACTCCCGACGCTCGTGCTCCCACTACCAACAATATTCCATTATTGAGAGATCACAAGATCACATATGAAAGCATTGGTTTTGTCTTTTTGAAAGATTCTATCCTTATGGGTACCTTCCCTACACCACTTCCACTGACTTTACATCATATTGCCCCCATCGATATGATTTTGACCACGACTTATCAATCTTTGGAATCATCTGACCCTTGGATTATACCTAGTCCTTTGGAATTTGATGCACTAGGTGACACCATGCCACTTAGTCCAGCTGAAACCCCATACATTTCTATCCAATCCTCTTCTCCCTCTTCAGATGAACAACATCTATTGGCACCCGACAGTTACTCAATGCCATCGTGGTTAAATTCCTTGTCGTCTGCAATCGACTACATTTTCCCAATTTTTCCTTCTGATGAATCTATTAGGGAAATGCTGAGCATTGATGATCTACCTCGGGATGATAACCATCATCGATCCTCTTTTCTTCTCCAGTTTGAAGAAATCTAGGAAGATATACACTCTATCTTCCCTCCCGATGTTGTCGATTTTTCACCATCTCCCATGACTTCAACTTCTGATGATTTTTATTTGGTAGTTGACATGGTGATCTCTTTGGTAGGGTTGTTGGAGCCTGATCTCCTTACCCCTGTCACGAACCTCGACATGTGTTCCTTTCAGAGTGATTTTCTTCCATCCAGTGAAGATCTCTTGGAATCCATGACCGAGTTTTGTCCCTTGACATGGTGTCCTTCCAGAGCGTTACTCTCTTGGAAGCCATGATCAAGGAGAGTCCACAAGCATAGTTTCTCTTCTCTATGGAAATCTCGTTAAAAAATGAAATAGAAGTCATGAGCACAATTTATCTTCTTTGTGGCGAGCTCGTTAAAAATTGAAATAGAGTCCACGAGCATAGTTTCTCTTCTCTGTGGAAAGCTCGTTAAAAAATGAAACAGAAGTCACAAGCACAATTTCTCTTCTCTATGGCGAGCTCATTAAAAAATGAAACAGAGGCCATGAGCATAGTTTTCCTCTTTGTAGAAAGCTTGTTAAAAAATGAAACAAGGATCTGGGGATTTAACCCAGAGGCCATGAGCATAGTTTTCCTCTTTGTAGCAAGCTCATTAAAAAATGAAACATGGATCTGGGGATTTAACCTGGAGCCATGAGCATAGTTAATTTCCCGTGTCAAGATCATTAATAACTGAAACATTTACCTCTCTTGTCGAGTTGAGTCTTTCTTTAGGTCTTGTATTTGAACCTTCATTTCATCCACCCTTATCCTTTTTCTCCATCTAGTAGAGAAATTGGTGACAACCTCAAAGTCAGTGAATGAATTGAAGTTTGAGGGGCATGTCTCCAACCTTTGATGATCATTCTGGATTTAAGCCACCAGATTTCAAGATGGGGGCATACCAATCTTAGTCTTTGCTCTTTATCATGCTCGTAAATACATGAGAATGCAACTGAGCAATCTTTTATCTCTTTTTTGGGCTCGCATGGATATACGAAAAAGGAACCCCTTGGAGTCATCTTTATGCTCTTTTCAGACTCTCTAAACATGAAAATATTACCGAGTGATCTTGCTTCCTTTCCCATTCGTTAAAAGGTTTTAAAGGGTGTCTTTCGAGTGATAATTTATATCTTTTTCGGCCTCACAAGACTAACATTACAAAAAAGGACAACATTGGAGTCCTCTTTAAGTTGTTTTCAAACTCTCTAAATATGAAAAACCACCGAGTTTACCTTCTCTGGACATGTTAAACGATCATACATTGAAGGGCCCATACGTGACCAGAACCTTACTTCTTCTAGTTCGCTAAACAAAGGAACATGGACTTACCTAAGATGAGTCATATCGAGCATGTGTTACCCTCGAGCTCGTTAAATTAAAAAGAGGTACTTGTCTATATGGATGGGGGAAAAATTGAAGGAAGCAAGACAAGCAGTTTTTGAGAACATTACCAGTTACCCTTACAGTCTCCCTTGAACACGACACTTTGTCTTTGCATGCATTTTAATCTGCTGAACCTCTGGACTGAACCAATCCTCTGAGTTTCTTTTACTCCTTTGGGTCACCTGAAGAAAGTCACCATATCCACTGCATTATCGTGTTTTGTTCCATGTCATGTTTCTGCTGTTGTGCCTCAGTGTTCAATGGAAATATCTTCTTCGAGAGTCAGCCATTGCAAATATCCTATTTCAATACCCATGTCAGTCCATGTTCATCTAATCTACCAATTACATCTCTGTGTCAGTTTCATGTCATTGACGGGGGATACATCAAGGCCCTCCTTCGACGAGTATATTCCTATCGACTTCAACACATTATCCAGGAACTAGACTTAGAAACTAGTTAGTACCTTGGGACCTGCATGCCTTGGCACTATGGGGGGCAATCTGTTGCACATCAAAATTACTCACTTCAATGGTGTCACAAGTGTCGTCATTAAAAGTGTTGTAAGTGTCCCATCTTGTCCGCAAGTGTCGCATCTTGACCACAAGTGTCTTAAGTGTCACAAACATCATACTGCCATATTTCCTATGTCATGCCTCTAACGACATCACAAGGGCACTTAAGACACCTCAAAGACTAGTTTTGAAGAAGAGAAAGTAGTTGAAAAGGATTACAAGCCTTTTGCCATTGAAAAAGCCACTAAAACATCAATTTTGGGAGGGAGATCTCCCCTAACCACTTTTAGGGAGTGCCAATGCTCTCTAGGCCTCTTTGGAGGAGCCTTCAAATGCTCTATGTGCCCTTTTGGGGGAGCGCTACCTTTTCTGAGCGGATTTTTGGTTTGTTGGAGGAAATCAAGGGACAATCCCCTCAATATATGAAGGTAGTTGGGTTAGAATCTTGGATCAAGGTATGATCTTAGGGAAGATCCTCAACTAAAGGAGAGGAATCCTCAACTTATCCCAAATATATCTCAAGTGGTTGGGCCTCTCCAAGGTTATATAAGGAGGTCTCCTCATGGTGAAAGAGGGGTAGAGACTAGAGATTGATACCAAACTTATGATCCTATAAGTGGTATTAGCAGAAAGGATATGGATATTGAAACTCACGATCTCATAAGTGAGATGTCATCAAAGCAATCAATATAGATTACTTGAGAAAAGGGGTTGGACAAGGAGAACTGGAAGAAGCTGCTGCACCTCCATCAAAGGATTGTAAGTACTTTTACTTGTTCTTATCAATATATCAATGCTTAGCCTGTTTCTTTCAAACTTATGCTTGTTCCACATGAGTTTGTATTCAGTAGATAGATCTATATCTGAGCTAATATTAGTAGAATAGGAAGTCCATTGTATCTTTGTTTGTTTTACAGGACCTATCAAGGAGCTCAAGATCGAAGCTCAGCCAGGACTTTCCAAGGACAAACGTCGTTAATAAGGTACATATATTTCTTCTTCTCCTTCGCTTATTAACTTGATTAGACCTAAAAGGATATTAGTGTCCATGTTAATCACTTTTCTGTCTTGGTCTTAGGATTCTAGAGACCAAGAGGGAATCTGCTTGTCCGCAGGAAGATTCACCTGTAACAGTCTCCACCTAAGGGTTTTCCATCTCGAAAGACAAAAACTCAACACAAGTATCCATAA
>JASDQU010686745.1:3740-14974 GCA_032191745.1 Picea mariana
CAGGTTGACGAACAGGTAGAAGGAGATTCTGTCCGTGTTGGGCGGATTAGGAGCATCCGGGACCCCCGGAAGCAACATTTCTACTTCATAGTCCTTTAAAAAACTTTGTAAAGACTTGTGACCCACCTAATGAATGGTCACAAGTCATTCCAATAAGCATTGTGTAAAATCATAATAAAATAAGCGGGGCTACAAGCTCCTGCTCTTCAAATCCCCCAGGGGGAGCGGTGTTTTGGTGATTGTGTCAATTTTTGCATAGTTTGTTAGTTTAGATCAATTTCTTTTATTTCTGCAAGTAGAATACTAATTGTTAGATTAGTTTCAATTTCAGTATTTCAATTTTGGCAAATAAACCATCCCCTCAGCGACCTCGAAAGGGGCTTGGTCAGCGTGGATCTAGTAATTAGTCAAACATTTACTTTTCTGTTGACAAAATAAACTATCCCCTCAGCGACCTCGAAAGGGGCCTGGTCAGTGTGGATATAGTAATTAGTCTCACACTTTTATTTTCTGCCTTAAAATAAACCAAATTCCCCTCAGCTCTCAGTGTTGTTCCTGACCCTTCCAGTTGCGATCTCGTCTCGATCTGCTGGGAGTAAGTTCATACACGTTGTGTTGGTCAGTGGTTGATAGATTTAATTAGGACAAACCCCCGAAATTGTTAATTTGATGTGCAGGAAAACGCCTTGAAGTGACCTAAGAAGTAAGGCGGGCCCTCTCGGGACCTGGCTTCCCATCCGTTTTGGACATCCAACACTTTGAGTGAGTTTTACTGGTGAGACCATTTGGGTTTCGGTAAAGCTCTCTGCAAGTTTCCAAGCAAAGAATTAACCTCCAAGGAGGCCCAAACCATTTCACTAATTGAACTTTAATTTACCCTTAATAAAACACGCGAACTACATTGCCCACGATTCTCATTAAGGCACTGGTCTCAAATTTTCATACTCAGCAAAAGCCACAGGCTTCATGTTACAATTGGTTATATGTTTAAATGAAACTTGCACCTGACAATTGTTTCTTAGTATCCTTTTGATGCAAGTTAATTTGATTATATATATATCATGGTGAATGATTGTTCATGTTTATTTCAGTCTAATGGTTAATGGTTTGAAGAATCAATAAACTCCTAGATTTCAATTTCCTGTACTTAGCTTAAAAAGCCTTAGTATATTTGTTAGGGACTACCCCCCTTGGCTTCGCTAGGAGTTGGCCTAGACGGAGGAGTTGAGGATTAGGTGACAGCACCTTAACTCTCACTTTCCCTCAAGGACACACCGAGTGGATTGAAGATTTCTTCCACGTCTCACAGGTGTGTATAAGGCGGCAATAGGTCTAAAGCGTTATTATAACTTAGGACTAAGTCTTAAGGTGTGTTATGAGTGTTTTAGATAAGTTTTAGGTGCCAAAAATTAACGAATTATGCATGTTGTTGTTCTAATACACACTTGAAAACGTGAGCAAAGTCCAGCTCACTTAGTGTGTCCTTGGAGTCACAATGCCTAGGTTCACAGTCCACACTGTCACCTTGACTGGAACCTCTTCCTTCTAGGCTTACTCCTAGGGAAGCCAAGTGGGGTAGACCCTAGTTACTAAATGTGATTTAACTTTGAATTTCTAGGAGTTGGTTTTAATTTGTTAAAGGTTAAGGGGAAAACTAACCTATGATACTAAGGCAGCAAATGCAAAGTGCAAGATTTTTAATGACAAACAAAACCTTCCGTAAGTCAACTAAGACTAGTGCCTAAAGGTTGGGCAAGGGGTCAACTAAGTTTTGAGGGGGTTCAATTACAAAAGATTACAAGTAAAACTAGATTACAACTATCCCACAACAAAGATACAATTACTTACACAAAGAATAAGAAATGATACAAGGATACAAGATACAAATGCACAATAAAAACAAGTGCTTTGAATGTGAGCAAAAGATATTCAAACCATTTAAACCATTCACATAAAGCCAAGCATGCCCCAATAAGAATTGGACTGCTTTTCAATGGAAGCCACTAAAACACTCAAGACTCAACAAGATGATGCCTCCAAATGGATGCGCTATCTCTTGTTGAATCACACCATAGAGAGCATAAAATAAGAGATGTAAATACTTAGAAAATCAATGCTCAATAGATATAACACTTAGATAATCAAACCACAAGATTTCATAATAGACTGAGAAATGCAAATGTGCTTTCAAAATAGACTTCTAAACAACCATCAAAAGATATGCCAAAGTAAAGATTGTCTAGGAGACTAAGTGGTTAGGAGTTGTTTAAAGATTTGATAAACTTTATTTGCCCTCCCCCTAACTAAGTGTTGAACCTTAATCTTCCTCCTCCTATTGCCAAATGGCTGCTGGATGCTCAAGATAGTAAGGCAACGAGGCCCACCCTAGTTGTCACAGTCAGCCCAAAGAATTGAATTTTCACGAGGACACACACCTGGTGCGCCACGAGATAGTCCCCTGCCACTACCGCCTGTTTCCCTCCTCAATCCCCGTTTTAGATGGTGAAGATGGTGGAATTAGGTTGTCCTAGTTGGTCTAAAATCTTATTATGACTTATGGGTAAGTCTTAAGATGTGTTATGAGTGTTTTAGATGAATTTTAGGTGCCCATAAATAGTGATTTATGCCCAAAACCGAAACTTAAAGTGACTGTTGTGAATGTGTTACAACTTATGAAATTGCAGCATGTAAACACATATGAACTTGCAAATAGAAGCTGAAAAATATAGAGACATTCACGTCATCATTTGATAGCCCATAACATGTGTTAAGTATATGAAAAAGATGAGCCATGAAAACGGCAAGAACAGCTTGCCAAACAGAACAATACTTGAGATTCTGACCATTCAATAACATAAGCTATTCCATGAAGAAAGCAAGCTGAAGATTCAAGTAATTTCTAAAAATAGAATCAACCATACACCATTCACTTGCCAAATAAGATGAGAACTTGAAACACAATAAGCTTGCACAAAATAAATGATTGCTTTAAGATATCTACTTGACCATGTGTGTATTATGCATTGAGATATAAGAGACTTAAAGCAAATAAAAGATTTGTGCCTCAAAGGCTTAGGCTGCGATTTGGTGAATGTATGACAAAAACCATAAAAGACTGCAAATCATTTAACCATTAGCACATTATTATCACATCACTAATCTAGCCATACAATATTGGGGGTTACTCTCCCAAGGTACAGGCAATTAAATCTTAAGCAAAACTTGAAAAAGACAAACCACTCACGATGGCACAAGGTGGAGGTCAAGCCTACCAATATTGTGCCAAAGAGGGTTGTAAAAGAAAAGATAACAATTATTAAACTATGCTAGCCACACAACCTTGTCTTAATGATAAGTGGGGCAAGAAATAAAGAATCCTTCAAGAAACTCTATCTTCTAGCCCAACGATTTTGGGGGGTTGGCTTAGCCAATCACTCTCCCAAGGTGTAGGCAACAATAACTTGCAAGAAATTAAAATACAAAGCTGAGAATATACATTAGAATCCAAGCCTCAAGGGAACTTCCTGGGGGCTTGCTACAATGCTAGAAAAGAGGGGAGATAGAAGAGAGAAGTTACCCAACTAGTGAGGAAGATTTTGAAGTGTTGTATGGATGGATTTGAACATCATATCCCCTTGTTTCTGGTAAAAACCTGCAAAAACCAGCAAGCAAATGCTTGCTGGAAATGCTGCACAACACAACAAAGTTAAGAAAAATTTCTAGTTTTTACGCAGAAATTTTTCACATAAAAAATCTCCAAGTAAAGTTGAAATTTGTGACCTATCTAAGATGGTTAGCTAACTGAAATATATGATGAAATGAAGTAGCAATATAGGACTAAACAAACTAGGAGTTTGAGAAGAGCTTGAGGGAAGACTCCTTCTTGAGGCTTTCCCAACAATCCCTTGAAGTGAACCTGCAAAACTCAAGACAAATAGTGAAGCATGTTATAGATAATATGTATGGGTAAACTAACAACTTGAAATACTTTAAACAACTAGCTACCCAACATAAATAAATCAACAAGACTACTCTTTGCTAATCTACCCAAATAAACTACTTCATTCAAAATCTATTCAATACTACCCAAATGAACTTAAATACCACAATATCACCTCATATGAAGAATGCAACCAGAATACTCTTGGTGATTAAAAAATCCTCCAAAGATTTATTAATCCAAAGTGAGAGTGTTGCAGCAACAAGTTGCTCCAAGACTCTCAAGAGCATATGAGTGAAATGGTAAGATGGCAAGAGCAAGAGAGTGGGGCGAAATTCCAGTATAGTAACACTAGCTCAAAGAAAGGTCCTGAAATGAGAGGAAGAGGGCTCTATTTATAACTCAAGAGGCAAAGTGAACCCTCTTAGATGGATGCCAAGTGTTGCAAACCCAAGCAAAGGAGGGAATCTGTAATGTCCCGTTTTTCCTAGGCAGTCGGGATACCGTGATGGTTTATACAGTTTCCCGTAAACCATTAGACGGATGAGCTAGGGAAACGATACTGGTAAAGTCACTTTCAAATTATAAAGTGGAAACTTAGGAAAAGTGAGTTTATTATTATTAAACCCCTCTTTGAGGGTATTTCTCTCCAATTAATAATTAAATGAATATTTTAATGGAGAAAAGGACAAGTGAATGAATAAAAGGACGATTGAAGGGGAAAAGGACATTATCGACTATTCATTTTTTAAAATTGATTTTGGGAGAAGAGCTCGGTGAGCAAACGAGGGTTTCAGCTGGAAACCCATTCGGCACCTCGGATTCGGCAGTGAAACTATCTGCCCTAGCCTTGGAATCTCGGATTCGGCAGTGAAACTATCTGCCCAAGTCAAGGAATTGGAGAAGCCATTCAGGTTTCTCATTTGCAGACATTGGCAGTGTGATTTGGAGATCATCGTCAAGAAAAGAATTTTGTTTACGGATTCGGTGAATAAAGGGTGATTTGGGTGTTTGGCTGCGTTTTCTGGAGGGTGGAGGCCGAGTTACTCTTGGCTGGGTCGAATTTCCTCTACCTGGGCGAGTTCCCTTGCAGTTGGGACGTGTATCCCTGTTGGGGCAGCGTTCTTTCCATCTCTGGCTGCGTGTTGTCCATTGTGGGCGTGATAGGCACCATCGGATCCACGTTTTCTTTGGCTGGGCGTTCTCCCAACATAGCAGAGTCAATCACCTTCCAAATCGTGGCTGTTTGGTTGAGTGTGGCCTTCAGTTGTGAACTCTGCTGGCTAGTATTATCTGTTGCTGCGTGTTGTTCTTTTTTGCTGGCCATGTATCCTCTTCACAAGAGCTGTGTGTACCCTTGTGGCTGCATGGGATGACAAGAGTGAAATTGCTGGTCGACCTCCATAGAAGGTTGCTCATCGCATGAAGAAAGGAGGTACATTGCAGAATGTGGGACTGCAAACTCTTCCAACTGGAGGCGCTGTTACACTTACCTGGGCCGTCCCTTCAACASTGCATGTGGGCAGTTTGATCGTTTCCTCCGGACTGTGTGTGATCTGAGGTTATTAATCTTCATTCCTCACTCATTCTCTTTCATTGTGAGAGGTATCTACACCTCCGTTTGACTGTTATTTCTTCAGCAATTTATTTGAATAAAAGACAGTCAAGGTTTAATGAGTTATGTCTATTGAGATGTGAATATTTGGCTATTATTTTAATGGGTTTTGTCTTAAATCTAAATGACACATTTGGCACTTTATTGGGGAGTCATAAGGGACTAGAAACCCACTAGACAGCCAACAAAACCAATAAACACATCGCTGTCCGACCAAAATTGCACCTACAGCCATAAACTCAGTAGCATGCAAACTGTTTGACGGAAGTCCAACATCAGAATTTGAAGGTTTTTCATCATTTTTACAACTTAGAATATTTCAGTGGTATCAGAGCATGATCTTGGCCAGCTGTGGGCAACATTTATGACTGAGGAAGGGCTACAGAACATCACTTATAGGCACAGGAGGTATAGAAGCATAGAGGGCAGAGAAGAAGACATGGAGGGCATTCCAGGAAATAATGCAAATCTACCAGAGGATAGAGAGGATGGTTTGTTCAGAGGGCTTATGAAAGCCTTACAGGATATAGTAGAGGGTCAGAGAGAGACCCGAGAGTTCATGGGAAAAATCATAGGTTATGCTCTAGGGAGCAAGCACAGTGAAGAAAGGGGGGAGAGCAGCAAGAGAGGGCAGATGGAAGAAGGGGGAAACGCACACAGATCTCATGTTGAGGTGATCACTTCCAGGACCGGCCCTCAGAACCGCCCTCAGGACTACAACGAGATTCCTAGATCTACCATGCCTAAGTTCTTAGGACCACAGGAGACAAGTACAGGAGGGCAGGTAGAGCAGGACGAGCCATTAGCAGCATATTTTCAGGAGTATAAGGCCATGGATCCGGATTTGAGAGAAGCTATGACTTTTGCCGAATTTTGTAGCTTCAAGGGGAGAAACAGGCCAAGGTTCTTCAACAGGGGTCCCACGCAGAGCTATGAGTTACAACACACAGTGGGAAAGCTCACTCTACCATTCTTCGATGGGACGTCGAAATGCACTGCACGAGCTTGGGTGCAGAATCTCGACACTTACTTCCAGCTGAACCCCATGGCAGAGACCGATGCCATTAAGTTTGCGACATTGCACTTGGAGGGTGAGGCACAGGACTGGTGGTACCATGGGATGACCACTCTGGGTCATGCCCATATTGTCACCTATGTTGAGTTCACAGGTAGACTGGTGCACCGATTTGACAGACAAGATCCTGAGATGTCTTTTAGAGACTTAGCACAGTTGAAACAGACTGGGTCGACAGATGCATATATATCAGATTTCCAGAGGATATCGGTGATGGTCACCGATATCTCCGAGGCCCGTTTGGTGATGCTGTTCACAGAGGGGCTAACCGAGCCACTCCGAGGATGGGTGAAGGCTTACAAGCCTACTTCACTACAGGATGCAGTTAGCAGGGCTAGAGACTTACAGGAGTCCGTACCTAAGCCCAAGTTCACCCCGAGATCGAACTTCCCCACTAAGTTCGATGACAAGACACCACCACAGAGGGATGGCACAGAACAGCAGCAGAAGGACTGGGCAGGACAGCCACAGAGGGATTGGACAGGCAGGAACAGGATGGATGATGCTACCAGGCAGGATCTCAGGAGGAGGAAGCTGTGTTTCAGTTGCCAGGAACCATGGGTACCAGGTCACAGGTGTGCAGGCAAGGCCAAGGCACACTACATAGAGGTGTTTTCTGATAGCGGGGATGACGAGGAAGGAGAGGAACAGGGGCAGAAGGAGGATTCGCCGACAGCAGAGGCAGAGCAGGCATCGATGGAAACACGAGGGGTTATAGCATCACTCTCCGGCATACCCAGATTTCACACCTTCAGGATGAGGGGAGGAGTGCAGGGACATCGAGTGACAGTTTTGGTCGATGGTGGGGCATCCCACAACTTTATAGACTCTTCGTTAGTGGAACGGAATAGCATTGCCGCTAAGTCTTTTGGGGGTTTCTTAGTGGTTATACCGGGGGAAAACACACTAGACTGCACCAGGTACGTTCCACAGATGACATTGAACCTGGGAAACTACATGCTCACCGATGACTTCTACGTGGTAAAGATACCATACACCAATGTGGTGCTAGGATTTCAGTGGCTATACTCCCTAGGGAGGTACTCCACTAACTATCAGACTATGGAGATGAAGTTCCAGGATCAGGACGGCAAGAGAGTGGTTCTGCGGGGCATGCATACGTATCCTCCTAAGGTTGTAACCGCGAAGAAAATGGAGGCAGTGATGAGACGGGGTGACATTGCCCGAGTTGCGGAGTTTCATATTTCAGTATAGAGGACCAAGGTTGGGGAGCCCAATTGTCCGAGAGAGATACAGGACTTGTTTCAGGGGCATGATGTCTTTGGTAATGTACCTTTGGGTAGGCCTCCAGACCGGGGATTCGAGCACATCAATGAGTTAGAGGAGGGTACTCTAGCAGTGATTACCACTTCATTACGGCACCCCAGGGCCTATAGAGACGAGTTAGGGAAGCATCTCCAGGAGTGCGGAGTTTGCCAGAGGGATGAGGTGGAGCAAATGCAGTCAGCCGGATCATTACCGCCTTTACCCCTTCATGATCAGGAGTGGGAAAGCATCTCCATGGCTTCCATCACCAGGTTACTGAAGATGCAAGGAAAGGATTGCATCTATGTCCAGGTGGACCGACTCACCAATTTTGCTCACTTATCCACCATTCCTTTAGACTACTCAGCAGCGCAGGTGATCGAGTTATCTTTTAGGGAGATGTTCCGTTTACATGGGTGGCCTAAAGCCATCGTCAGTAACAGGGACGGCAGATTCACGGGAAGTTTCTGGCAGATGTTTTCTAGGTTGGTATGTACCAAGCTGACCTCGAGTACTAGTTTCCACCCACCGATCGATGGACAAATTGAGTTTGGGAACACTTGGGTGGAAGGGTATTTGCGGGACTTCATTGCAGGACAGCAGAGTGCTTGGGTGATATGGTTACATCTCGCGGAGTACGGTTATCGCACCACCTTTCACATGTCTGTCGGTATGACCCCTTTTTGGGCGCTATACGGCTATGAGGTCTTGATCTTTGCAGACATAGCATGCGGCGACTGTAGAGTTCCTTGGGTTCGAGGTTGGTTACCAGACAACCAGGACATCCTGAGAGCACTGAAGGAGAACCTGAGGGTGGGCCGGAGTCAGCGGAAGATGTATGGGAGTAGGTATAGGATGGAGGACACTTTTGAGGAGGTTGTTTCATAGGAGTTACCCCATTGGGATGATGAGGGGTAGTGGGCCACAAGCCCCGAAGAGATCCTGCAGGTTCTAGGATGGAAATTCCATGACAGGGCAGGCAGGGGGTACTTGGTAAAATGGCAGGGTCTATCTGTGGAGGATGCTACTTGGGAAAACGAACAGGTGTTGCAGTTTCCGGGTTTGAAGTTGCTTGAGGACAAGCAAATTTGGGCAGGGAGGACTGTAATGTCTCGTTTTTCCTAGGCAGTCGGGATACCGTGATGGTTTATACAGTTTCCCGTAAACCATTAGACAAATGAGCTAGGGAAACGATACTGGTAAAGTCACTTTCGAATTATAAAGTGGAAACTTAGGAAAAGTGAGTTTATTATTATTAAACCCCTCTTTGAGGGTATTTCTCTCCAATTAATAATTAAATGAATATTTTAATGGAGAAAAGGACAAGTGAATGAATAAAAGGACGATTGAAGGGGAAAAGGACATTATCGACTATACATTTTTTAAAATTGATTTTGGGAGAAGAGCTCGGTGAGCAAACGAGGGTTTCAGCTGGAAACCCATTCGGCACCTCAGATTCGGCAGTGAAACTATCTGCCCTAGCCTTGGAATCTCAGACTCGGCAGTGAAACTATCTTCCCAAGCCGAGGAATTGGAGAAACCATTCAGGGTTCTCATTTGCAGACATTGGCAGTGTGATTCGGATATCTTCATCAAGAAAAGAATTTTGTTTACGGAGTCGGTGAATAAAGGGCGATTTGGGTGTTTGGCTGCGTTTTCTGGAGGGTGGAGGCCGAGTTACTCTTGGCTGGGTCGAATTTCCTCTACCTGGGCGAGTTCCCTTGCAGTTGGGACGTGTATCCTTGTTGGGGCAGCGTTCTTTCCATCTCTGGCTGCGTGTTGTCCATTGTGGGCGTGATAGGCACCATCAGATCCACGTTTTCTTTGGTTGGGCGTTCTCCCAACATAGCAGAGTCAATCACCTTCCAAATCGTGGTTGTTTGGTTGAGCGTGGCCTTCAATTGTGAACTCTGCTGGCTAGTATTATCTGTTGCTACGTGTTGTTCTTTTTTGCTGGCCGTGTATCCTCTTCACAAGAGCTGCGTGTACCCTTGTGGCTGCGTGGGATGACAAGAGTGAAACTGCTGGTCGACCTCCATAGAAGGCTGCTCATCGCATGAAGAAAGGAGGTACATTGCAGAATGTGGGACTGCTAACTCTTCCAACTGGAGGCGCTGTTACACTTACCTGGGCCGTCCCTTCAACAGTGCGTGTGAGCAGTTTGATCCTTTCCTCCGGACTGTGTGTGATCTGAGGTTATTAATCTTCATTCCTCACTCATTCTCTTTCATTGTGAGAGGTATCTACACCTCCGTTTGACTGTTATTGCTTCAGCAATTTATTTGAATAAAAGACAGTCAAGGTTTAATGAGTTATGTCTATTGAGATGTGAATATTTGGCTATTATTTTAATGGGTTTTGTCTTAAATCTAAATGACACATTTGGCACTTTATTGGGGAGTCATAAGGGACTAGAAACCCACTAGACAACCAACAAAACCAATAAACACATCGTTGTCCGACCAAAATTGCACCTAAGCCCATAAACTCAGTAGCATGCAAATTGTTTGACGGAAGTCCAACATCAGAATTTGAAGGTTTTTCATCATTTTTACAACTTAGAATATTTCAGAATCTCTAGAAGAGGGGCGCAACTTTAGGGTTTGGGGCATGGATAGATGAGGTGGACATGAGGTGGAGGGTGTGGGACATGGCATGGGTGAGGTGGTAGGCTAGGAGGGGCACACTACTCAAGTGGAGGGCCCACAAGTCATTTAAATGACATTTCCTAAGGTTTATGTGAGAGGGGGGTGCAAATCCCCCTAGGGGGCGTGAGGAAATGAGTGAGTGGATATGTGAGGGAGTGTATAAATGTTATAAGGTGGGTTGGGTAGGATATGTATGACCCCTTTTTCTCTTTTCCATCATTACATAACCCCATTAACTCATAATTACAAAATTTACATTTTTGACTTAGCAATAAAAATTGTTGTTTTGACTGGCTCTGACTCCAGGTGGACAAATGACTAGCAAAACTTGTCCAACTGAGCTGAAACTTGGTCCAAGGGTGTAGGGGGTGCCTTTCCATTTTATTTGAGCACAAATATCCCTATCAAAAGCCCAAAGACCTAGTTTTTACAATAATTGCTCAAAAACAATTAATTAATTAAATAATTGAAATCCCAACCTTAGGAAAATTAATTAAAATTAATTAAAAAAAAACTATCTAGACTCGACGAAATTCCGCGAAACTTTCTACAATGTCTAACATGGTCATTTACATCATTCCTAAACAATAGCTACCAAAGGATGAGACCATTAGAACGTCGTTCACCACTTTGGAGGAATTATTGCAAGTGTGAGGGAAAAACTCAAGGGAAATCAACCAGGCTGAAAAG
>JASDQU010686745.1:15975-29540 GCA_032191745.1 Picea mariana
CCATGTGATATGAAGGAATGAGTAATGCCACCTTGCAAACCCTCCTTTACCCTTGTTTGATTGGTTTGGGGTTTTGTTGTTTTATTAAGGGGTAATGTTTTAAAGTTAAATATTAAATATTATTGTCACATGTTTAAATTCCAAATTTAAACATGTGACTTTAAGTTAACTTAAACTAGCCCTAACCCTAACCTAAATACTATATAAGAAACCCCCCCTTACACCTTTACATCAACGATCATTTTCTTATTGTGCTAGCGTTGAGCCTCTCCAAGTCTGCGGCCTCTTTTCTGTGGAGAGCTACCTTTTGATTTGCTGTTGATGCCTGATAGTGTCGCGTCCTCTCTGTTGGGTGCCGTGTCCTCTCTCCTGGCTGCTGCGTCCTCTCTCCTGGCTGCCATGTCCTCTTTGCTGTGATTGTGCCTCGGTTGCTGCCCTTTTTCTTGCTACTGTGTATAAGGTTCAAGCTGCTGCTGTTTTTCCTCTTCCATTGATTGTTGTTTGGTGCATGCTTGGTGCGTCCTCTCCTGAGTTTGAAGAAGATACAGGTGCGGCACTCCTTTCGGATCTGCTGTGTACTCCCTTTGTGTGCTAGCCACAAGGGTAGGTGCATCCTCCCTTGCACTTGTTGGCTGGGTATTGAGTTTCAGCAGTGGACCTTGGGAATACAGCCCTGTTGTGTGGTGTTGATACCCCTATCCTAAGTTTGCTGTGCGGCCCTCTATCTAGGGCAGTTTCGTGGGGGTACTGTTTGTTGAAGCTTCTTGGGGGTTGCTTGGTCCCAGACCAAGAAACCCATGCCCCAGGCATGGGTACCCTGGACCCTGTCCAGGGGCCCTAGATGTATCTTTTGTCATGGCACTTGACAGTTTGGTCCCAGACCAAATACCCCAAGAGTGCACTGGGGGCCCTAGATCTCGTCTAGGGTCTTAACCATCCTTCAGGAGAATGGCTCTCGCAGCTGCTATAAATTTAACAGTTGTGAATGTGTTACAACTTATGAAATTGCAGCATGTAAACACATATGAACTTGCAAATAGAAGATGAAAAATATAGAGACATTCACGTCATCATTTGATAGCCCATAACATGTGTTAAGTATATGAAAAAGATGAGCTATCAAGACGGCAAGAACAACTTGCCAAACGGAACAACACTTGAGATTTTGACCATTCAATAACATAAGCTATTCCATGAAGAAAGCAAGATGAAGATTCAAGTAATTTCTGAAAATAGAATCAACCATACACCATTCACTTGCCAAATAAGATGAGAGCTTGAAACACAATAAGCTTGCACAAAATAAAGGATTGTTTTAAGATATCTACTTGACCATGTGTGTATTATGCATTGAGATATAAGAGACTTAAAGCAAATAAAAGATTTGTGCCTCAAAGGCTTAGGCTACGATTTGGTGAATGTATGACAAAAACCATAAAAAACTGCAAATCATTTAACCTTTAGCACATTATTATCACATCACTAATCTAGCCATACGATATTGGGGGTTACTCTCCCAAGGTGTAGGCAATTAAATCTTATGCAAAACTTGAAAAAGGCAAACCACTCACAATGGCACAAGGTGGAGGTCAAGCCTACCAATATTGTGCCAAAGAGGGTTGTAAAAGAAAAGATAACAATTATTAAACTATGCTAGCCACACAACCTTGTCTTAATGACAAGTGGGACAAGAAATAAAGAATGCTTCAAGAAACTCTATCTTCTAGCCCAACGATTTTGGGGGGTTGGCTTAGCCAATCACTCTCCCAAGGTGTAGGCAACAATAACTTGCAAGAAATTAAAATACAAAGCTGAAAATATACAATAGAATGCAAGCCTCAAGGGAATTTCTCGGGGGATTGCTACAATGCTAGAAAAGAGAAGAGATAGAAGAGAGAAGTTACCCAACTAGTGAGGAAGATTTTGAAGTGTTGTATGGATGGATTTGAGCAGCATATTCCCTTGTTTTTGGTAAGAACCTGCAAAAACCAGCAAGCAAATGCTTGCTGAAAATGTTGCACAACACAACAAAGTTAAGAAAAATTTCAGGTTTTTACGCAGAAATTTTTCACATAAAAAATCTCCAAGTAAAGTTGAAATTTGTGACCTATCTAAGATGGTTAGCTAACTGAAATATATGATGAAATTAAGCAGAAATATGGGAATAAACAAACTAGGAGTTTGAGAAGAGCTTGAGGGAAGACTCCTTCTTGAGGCTTTCCCAACAATCCCTTGAAGTGAACCTGCAAAACTCAAGACAAATAGTGAAGCATGGAATAGATAATATGTATGGGTAAGCTAACAACTTGAAATACTTCAAACAACTAGCTACCCAACATAAATAAATCAACAAGACTACTCTTTGCTAATCTACCCAAATAAACTACTTCATTCAAGATCTATTCAACACTACCCAAATGAACTCAAATACCACAATATCACCTCATATGAAGAATGCAACCAGAATACTCTTGGTTATTCAAAAATCCTCCAAAGCTTTATTAATCCAAAGTGAGAGTGTTGCAACAACAAGTTGCTCCAAGACTCTCAAGAGCATATGAGTGAAATGGCAAGATGGCAAGAGCAAGAGAGTGGGGCGAAATTCCAGTATAGTAACACCAGGTCAAAGAATGGTCCTGAAATGAGAGGAAGAGGGCTCTATTTATAGCTCAAGAGGCAAGGTGAACCCTCTTAGATGGATGCTAAGTGTTGCAAACCCAAGCAAATGAGAGAATCTCTAAAAGAGGGGCGCAACTTTAGGGTTTGGGGCATGGATAGATGAGGTGGACGTGAGGTGGAGGGTGTGGGACATGGCATGGGTGAGGTGGTAGGCTAGGAGGGATGAACTACTCAAGTGGAGGGCCCACAATTCATTTGAATGACATTTCCTAAGTTTTATGTGAGAGGGGGGCGCAAATCCCCCTAGGGGGCGTGAGGAAATGAGTGAGTGGATATGTGAGGAAGTGTATTAAGGTTATAAGGTGGGTTGGGTAGGCTAGGGATGACCCCTCTTTCTCTTTTCCATCATTACATAACCCCATTAACTCATAATTACAAAATTTACATCTTTGACTTAGCAATAAAAATTGTTGTTTTGACTGGCTTTGACTCCGGGTGGACAAATGACTAGCAAAACTTGTCCGACTGAGCTGAAATTTGGTCCAAGGGTGTAGGGGGTGCCTTTCCATTTTATTTGAGCACAAATACCCCTATAAAAAGCCCAAAGACCTAGTTTTTACAATAATTGTTCAAAAACAATTAATTAATTAAATAATTAAAATCCCAACCTTAGGAAAATTAATTAAAATTATTTAAAAAAAACCTATCTAGACTCGACGAAATTCTGCAAAACTTTCTACAATGTCTAACATGCTCATTTACATCATTTCTAAACAATAGCTACCAAAGGATGATACCATTAGAACGTCGTTCACCACTTTGGAGGAATTATTGCAAGTGTGAGGGAAAAACTCAAGGGAAATCAGCCAGGCTGAAAAGTCCAATTGACAACCTGAGGATAAAAAACCCTTGGTGAAAAGAACTCTCCCAATGAAAACATCCCAAGGTACTTGACCTAACTATGATCCATGCAGGCCTATTACATTATTAACCCATGCAGGGGTGCAGAAATTTCGTTTACAAATTTTTTTGCTAGAGGCATAAAATGCCCAGTAGAACCAAACTGTCTTCAACATACTTGCATCTGATGATGCATATCTTCATGGCACATGGAGTTGACCCCCTAGTTGAATAGGCGGCCAACAATGCCCAAAACCGAAGCTGTAAATCACTGCTGTGAATGTGTTATAACTTATGAAATTGCAGCATGTAAACACATATGAACTTGTAAATAGAAGTTGAAAATAAGGGGCATTCACATCATCATTTGATTAACCATAAGCAAGTGAAAATATGTATGAAAGAGTGCTATGAAGAAGGCAAGAAAAACTTGCCAAATGGAAACAACACTTTAGATTTTAACCATTCAACCACACGAGTTATTCCATGAAGAAAGCATGCTAAGAAAAGATACTTGCTGAAATCGAAAACTAACTCCTACACCATTCCCATATCCATGAATAATTTGCAAAATAAAAATAAATCTTGAGAGATACGTTTGCCCAAGAAATAAAAGGTTGCTTTAAGACATGTTATTTGACCATGTAGTCTACTCCATTTAAGATATCATGCTAAAGAGTGAAATATTTGCAAAAAATAAGACTAGAGCATGTAAATGGAAGTATGCCTTAAGGGCTTAAACTAAGATGAGTGCTATGTGATGATTACTCTAAAAAATTTAATCCATGTAAACCATAGAAACCATCAACACATTACTAACATCCTAGCCATACAATTTTGGAGGTTACTCTCCCAATGTGTAGGCAATTAGTTAAGAAAAAACGAAAAAACAAAGAGCAAACCACTCACAATGGCACAAGGTGGAGGTCAAACCTACCAATATTGTGCCAAAGAGGGTTGTAAAATAATTTGACAACTATTATTATTAGGCAATCCTAGCCACACAACCTTGTCCTAATGACAAGTGGGGCAAAAGAATAACAAGTAAAGAATTTAAGGTAAGTCCTAGCCCAATGATTTTGGGGGGTTGGCTGAGCTAATCACTCTCCCAAGGTGTAGGTAACAATAACTTACTGAAATGACTTACAAGAATGCAACAAAGATACAAGAGAACGCAAGCCTCAAGGGAACTTCCCGAATGAGTGAGGGAAAAAGAGAGAGTTGTTACCCAACTAATGGAAGCTCTTTGGGAGTGTTGTGAGAGTAGATTTGGGCAGCATATCCCCTTGTTTCTAGTAAGAACCTGCAAAAACCAGCGAGCAAATGCTTGCTGGAAATGCTGCACAACACAACAAAGTCAAGAAAAATTTCTGGTTTTACGTAGAAATTTTTCACATAAAAAACCTCCAACTAAAATTTGAAATTGTTGACCTATCTAAGATGGTTAGCTACAGCAATAGAATTGATATGAACATGAAAATCAGATTACAAGAAGTGAGGAGTTTGAAAAGATCTTGAGGGAAAACTCCTTCTTGAGACTATCCCAACAAAACCTTAAAGGCAAACCTGCAAAACTCAAACAATATGTGAGGTATAGCAATAGATAACATGTGAGAGTAAGCTAACAAAATGAAATACTTCACAATATCAACTACTCTACATATATAGATCAACAATAATACTATTGATGTATCCACTCAAGCAAACTACTTTACCTAAGAATCTACTCAAAACCACACACAATGCAAAAATGAACAATGTCACCTCATATGAAAGAAGTCAATCGGAATACTCTTGATTACTCCAAACCTTCCAAAGCTTCTTATTAATCCAAATGGGAGAGCCTTGCAGCAACAAATTGCTCCAATGCTCTTAAGAGAAAAATGGGATGGATGTATGGTGGCCAGAGCAAGAGAGATGGGGCGAAATTTCTATAGCATAACCTTAGCTCAAATAATGGTGAATGAATGAGGAGGTGAGGGGCTCTTTTTATAGCTCAAGGAGGCAAAACGACCCTCCTTAGGATGATGCCAAGTGTTGCAACACAAGTTATGGTGGGGATCTCAAGAGGTAGGGTGCAACTTTAGGGTTTTGGGTATGGATAGATGAGGTGGACGTGAGGTGTAGGGTGTGGGTCATGGAAAGGGGGAGGTGGTAGGCTAGGAGGGGCGCACCACTCATGGGAGGGGCCCACAACTCATTTAAGAGGTGTTTCAAAGGTTGGTGTGCGAGGGGGGGCACAATTTCCCCCTAGGGGCGTGAGGAAATGGGTGAATGGACAAGTGAGGGGGTGTATAAAAGTTTTAAGGTGGGTTGGGTATGCTAGGGATGATCCCTATTTCTCTTTTCCATCATTACATACCCCCATTAACTCATAGTTACAAAATTTACATTTTTGACTTAGCAATAAAAATTGTTGTTTTGACTGACTATGACTCTGGGTGGACAAATGCCTAGCAAAACTTGTCCGATTGAGATGAAACTTGGTCCAAGGGTGTAGGGGGTGCCTTTACATTTTATTTGAGCACAAATACCCCTATGAAAAGCCCAAGGACCTAGTTTTTACACTAATTTCTCAAAAACAATTAATTAATTAAATAATTAAAATCTCAACCTTAGGAAAATTAATTAATTAAAAAACAAATATCTGGACTCGACAAAATTCCGCGAAACTTTCTATGATGTCTTGCATGTTCATTTACATCATTCCTAAACAATATCTACCAGAGGATGAGACCATTAGAACATCGTTCACCACATTGGAGGAATTATTGCAGGTGTGAGGGAAAAACTCAAGGGAAATCAACCAGGCTGAAAAGCCCAATTGAAAACCTGAGGATAAAAAACCCTCGGTGAAAAGAACTCTCCCAATGAAAATATCCCAAGGTACCTGACCTAACTATGATCCATGCAGACCTATTACATTATTAACCCACGCAGGGTTGCGGAAATTTCGTTTACAAAATTTGTGCTAGAGGCATAAAATGCCCAGTAGAACCAAACCGTCTTCAACATATTTGCATCTGATGATGCATATCTTCATGGCACATGGAGTTGACCCCCTAGTTGAATAGGCGGTCAACACCTTCTTAGGGGATTTCTCTCAGGTTTGTAAGTTGAAAGAAAGACTCACATAGCTGATATGTTCCACATCTCACAGGTTTGTAAGCTGGAGGATGTCTCCCATAGATGCATTCATCAACATTCCCTCTCAACTAGGGAGGCATTCTTTATCATGCCAAGTCTCACACGGATGTATTTTAAATATTTTCTTGGCTAGAGTTATCGACACTCCCTCTCAACTAGGGAGCCATTCTTCACGAAGTTAATTTGGTGAAGATATCTGCAATCTGCTCATGTGAGTCTAGTGAGTCTGTCTTGTTTCACTCATGAAATGACTAGGCACATTCACTGCATGGTATGAATTCAGTCTGGTGTTAACCAGATACATTAGTGATCCAATTAGCTGTGGATCAGTCTCATCTGAATCATCATCAATCTTCTTCTTTAAATCCATCACGGTGGATTTTGCATTCTGTCATACTAAACTTTAATATTTTCATTGTATATTTTCCTTGACTCAGGAAAATCTTATCGGTCCTCTGTCATACTTCTTGTCCCAAGAAGTAGTGCATCATACTCGGATTCTTCATCTCGATTTCAGAAGTCAAGGATTACTTGTATCCAACAACAACGCTTTTTGAATAAGTCATCAGGATCAGGTTCTCGTCACCAACACTGTATAGGTTTGGATCAGCAACACTCTTGCTGAAATCCAAACTCATCAAGAATCTATCTATCTGATATAGTTTCCAACTCATGGATGGTAGTACGGATGGAAGTGTATCGGTTCACAGGGTCAAGTGTCTCATCATAGACAACTCCCTCTGTTTATGAGAAACCTCTGTCTATCGATCTTTTTTTGTATTTCTTGATACTTCCATCAGTTGCGTGCTTGATCTTATAGATCCACTTGGAAGTTAACACAGACTTCCCTTTCTGGTCCCTAAATAATATCTTATGCATCATTCTTTAAGATATACTGGTTTTCTTCTATTATGGCATCTTGCCATACCGGTTCTCTTGTTGCTTCTCTAAGACAAGGAGTCTTGGCATCAATGAAGTGGCTCATGACTGAAGGATAGCTCAAAAATATCTTTTGCTTTCTCGGAATGTGTCTTGAGAGGCTTGTATGTTTCTTTGCCTCTTGCAGACTGAGTCTAGTAGGCATTTTATGCCTTACTGCAATATCTCTGAACATATCAACCGGAGATCCTGGATAACCTGGAGTAATGTCTGTCTCCCTCTGAATTGCTGAAGGGGGGGAAGGTATTGTCTCACTATCAATCCCCATCTGAGATTCTTTGGTTCTTTGAAAAACCATCTCTTCTTCAAGGACAACGTCTCTGCTTGTCTCAATCTATCTCTTACTAGAGATGTCTTTGAAGATTCATTGTATCCTTTCTTCCTAAAGGATCTAGCTTGGACTTCTTCTCTTTGGGTACATGAATGTATTTGGTCATGTACATAGTCTGCTTCATATCTCATCTAATATGTTTCCTTCTGCAACCTTCACTATGGCTTCCTCAAGGTTATCACCTATGACTTGAACAAGGTCAACAAAACAACAAGAAAGAATAATAATCTTTTGATAATAGTAGATAAAACAAAAACACGAATAATCATCAAAGTAGCTCCTTTAGAGATATCACTTGTGACCTGTCTGAAGCAAAGATCAAAAGTAAGAAATACAATACGAAATGAGGTCAACACTTTTCTAGTGTTGTGATCAAACATTCCTCCATGGTAACCTGGAATCAACACAAGAAGTTTCTCCTAGAGGAGATGTTAGTTGTATCTGTTACATTAAGCATTTATCTCAATATGCTTACATGCTACCTGTTGACCGCCTCTCCAACATAGGTGGTCAACTCCGTGTGCCATGAAGAGATGCATCATCAAATGCAAATTTGTCGAAGACTTCGGTTCTACAGGGCATTGTTTGGCCCCAACACTTCTTTTTGTAATTGGAATATCCGCACCCCTGCGTGGGTTAATAATGTAATAGGTTTGCATGAGTCATGCCTAGGTCAGTTAACTTGGGATCGGTTCACTGGGAGAGTTCCTTTCACCGAGGGTTTTTTATCCTCAAATTATCAATTGGGATTTTCGGCCTTATTGATTTCCCTTGAGTTTTTCCCTCACACTTGCAATAATTCCTCCAAAGTGGTGAACGACGTTCTAGTGGGCTTATCTTTTGGTAACTATTGTAGGGAATCATTGTAAATGATCATGCAAGACATCTTAGAAAGTTTCGCGGAATTCCCGTCGAGTCTAAGTTAGTTTTTTTTAATTAATTAATTTTTAATTAAATTTCCCAAAGTTTGGAGGTTTAATTATTTAATTAATTGATTATTTTTGAGCAAAAATTGTAAAAACTAGGTCCTTGGATTTTTGATAGGGGTATTTGTGCTCAAAAGAAATGTAATAGCACCCCCCATATCCATGGACCGAGTTTCAACTCAGTCGGACAACTTTTTCCATGGGTTTGTCCAACCGGAGTGTCAGTCGGTGTAAAACAACAATTTTAATTGCTAAAGTCCAAACATGGGAAAATTGTAAAAATTTAATAATGAGTTAAAAGGATGTTAAATGGTGGATTTAATTTAGAGAGAGACTCCCTAAGCCTAACCTAACCACCCAACCTTTTTCTAACCTTTTCTACCCTCTCCCCCTCTTACCCTCTTCAAAAGGTGACGCCCTAAGGGGAAGTTACGCCCTCCTTTAGGAGAGAGATGTGGCATCTTGTTTTTAATTGGTGGGAGGCCTCCTCCTATTGGTTTGTTTGCTCCTCCTCACCCCCACATCCCTCCTTGCCTCATCCCAACACCCTCTCCCTCATCTCTCACCCTCCATCCTTTCCCTCATCCCCAAAAGTTGCGCCCTCCTAGGAGAAGTGCGCCCCCCTCCATCTAGAAAATTCTTGAAGAGTTTGTATCACATATTTCTGCGCTTTATTTTCATTTATGGGAGGAACGATATCCTGTACATGATTTCCAGTTATTGGTACATTGAGTAAACGTTCGGTTGTCCCATCTTTCAAAGATAATCGCAGAAAGGTGAGATCCATCTCAAGGGACCCGCCTATCATGGCTCCAAACTTCTTAGACAACAACATTCCCCATACATCTGGGACATCAACCACTATAATATCTATGTGGACTGTCTTCTCGGGGAATTCTTTCAAGTGCACTTCGACATTTTCAACCACACCATGTGTGGGTATTTCTTTAGATTCAAAACCACACACATTCCTGTAAGGCCTAGTGACCTTCAAACCCATTTGCTACATGACTTTAAGAGACATCATATTTGCACCAACACCTGTATCTAGCATGCAATTGTTAAGGTATTTGTTGTTCATCGTTAAAGTCATGAAGAAAGGAGGGTTTTCACCATACTGGACCCTGAAATGATCATCTTGCAACATAATTGGGGGGTCCATAGGCTCAGCCGTTCCCGAAAAGAAGGTATCAAAGCGTTCTTTAATAGATGGGATCTTAATTGCCTCTTTTAGGGGAACATTCACATGCATTTTTGACAAAGCTCCTTCAAAGTCAAAATCAAGGTCAACCTTACTAGTCTTGGATGTCTTGGGAGGAAGAACCTCAAGAGATTTCGGCTGATCAGCGGTAGGTTGTTTCGGATTCTTTCTCCTGTATACTTGAACTTCTTGCCTCTTTAGATTTTCTCGTGATTCTTGGTCCAAGTTGTTTATTATTGCCATCCTTGTTGCTCTCGCTGCTTCCTTCAGGGCCTGTTGATGTTCTATATCTGTGATATTTATTTGAGGAAGATTCATAAAGCAGTCCACATTGTTGACTTGTTGCTAGCCATCATTATAAGGACATTCATTTTCCCAATGTGCTTCTCTGCATTCCAGGCACCAAGGGTTTTCATCAACGACGTTTGTAGGGGCCAAAGTATTTGGGACTTCATTTTCATTCTTTGGCTTGTAGACTTGGTTCCCTTTCTGGAATTGCCCTTTGAATGGAGGTATAGGTGCCTGGATCTGGGACTTTTCAAGTCTAACGATCTGGGCCATCATTTCTTCTTGATTCTTCATGATGCTATCCACGGAAGCTTGCAACTTATTGATACTGGTGCAGAGATCTGAAGTAGGTTCAGCATTGTGTACTACTTTTTGCTTGGTGTCTATTCTCCCCCTAGGGTTAGCAAAGGGCTCAATCTTGGATGAAAGGAGATTTCCTTCTATCTTGGTAGCGAGCTCTTGGGCTTCTTGAATGGATTAGGGATCTTTGTCTCTAAGAAGATACCCTAGTTGGCCATTGAAATATCTGGTGTAAATATGAACAAGGTAATCATCTTTCGGATGATGGCTTGGGGGAATTCTTTGGAGTAATGCTTCGAATTTGGTGTGAAATTTCTGAATAGACTCATTCTCATACTTGGCAAGGCTATTTAGTCGAGTGAGCAGCATGTTAGGGTCTTCTTTGATGCTCCACCTTTTGAGAAAGATTTGCTCAAGTCTATCAGTGGTTTTGATGCTTCCATCAGGAAGGCTGAGATACCAATGTCTTGCAGCATCATAAAGGGTAGCAGAGAATAACTTCATGACCAAGTCTTCAGTGTCATCACTAATGGGGTGAAGCTGAAAGAATGCCCAAAAGTTACTCATATGCTCTTCGGCACTAGTGGCATCAGTGTCGGTAAACTTAGGCAACCACTTCTCATACTTGGGTGGCATTTGCCTAGGGTAGCCAGGTATGGCTGACATGTCTAATGGCTTGAAAAGAGTAGATGACCATTGTCTTTGATTGTTAACTGGGTTTGTAGTACCGGTCTGAGAGGTAGACATGTTCAAAGGAAGTCTCTTTCCAAAAAGTGACTTGAAAACAGGTGAATTCAAAGGAGGCTTCCTTCTGAAAGATAAAGGAGGATTATTGAATCTCCTTTTGGTTTGTGGAGTCGCCAAATAGTTTTCCTGAAACTATCAAAGAATAGGGGAATAAAGTCTAGTGGAGTCGCTATGTAAGCTTATAAGAGAAAGGTCTTTGAGGCAAGGCTTACCAAAATATTTGTCGTTGAGGAAGATTGACTTAGTGTTCCCTGGCAACAGCGCCAAAATGTTATCGCGCAGTTTGTAGTTTAGTTTAAAGACTAAAGGATAGAGGTAAAACTGGCGTAACAGGAACCTTCCCCACCCAATGTCACCTCAATGGGGAGGTTCTTTCTGTTCAGGGTGGTTAGCCCAGGGGAGACGTCCCCGACAACCTGGGGTTTTGAAGAGGCAAAAGGTATAATGTCAAGTTTTAAAGTTCCCTCCTCACAGGTTACCATCATAGTCAGATAGTCCGGCTAATCAGCCAATAAATGAAGTGTATGCCCTATTGAAAACACCTGCCCGGAACAATACAACAACAATAATATATATATATATATATATGTATATGCAGGCTATAACTCAAAGGGTTAGTACTTCAATGACTATCTTGCTATTATTTAATAAGCAATGTAAAGCAATAGATTATAGATGAAGTCAATGTTTTGTCAATTAGCTATGGAAAAAGCATCAATTCATCAATAACTATCAAGATGAACAAGCCTACAATGTATCCAATCAATACTTTGCTCAATAAATGCTTTAATTCGTCATTCAATTGCTTATATTCAAGATTTGCTGCGTCAAGATGAGATAACCAACTGTGACGTCAGCCCTAATTAAGTTAGTTTGTTAGTTAGGGTTTCAAAATTTAGAGTTTTGAGAGTGGTTTTGTACACTAAGACTTCAACGTTGGAGGTTAGAGATCAGTGCCTTAGGGTATATGGAATCGAACAAGAAGAGGGCACAAGGTTTTGAAAGGATGATGACTTAAAGACTAGAGGGAAGGGTTCTAAAGTGATGCAAAGGCAGGGCCCTAGAATCAAAACCCTAGGGGAAAGAGGCTCACTCTGGGTTGCTTAAGAAAGGCCTCGTGCTATTTCCTCCTTCCTTAGGTCAACTTGGCACAATGGCTAGCATCAATGATTAATTTTACTAAAGGATGAAGTGAGAGAAAGTGTTGTAAAGACAAGGCTTTCAAACCCTAGAAAGTGATGGCCCTAGGTGTAGATAACCTAGGCCTAGGACGTCATCTTGCTTAAAGGAAGAAGCAAGATGAGTGTAGCAAAGGCTAGGCTCAATCCTTCTTCTTCAATGGCTGACAAATCTCTCTCTAAGGGGACATATAACAAGGACCTACTTGTGTGCTTGTTACCTAGGGTTTCAAATCAGCAATTTAATAAGAAAATGCAAGAAATTAAGCCTACAACCATTCAATTAAGAAGTTTTGCAAGAAATCACTTACATATCATGACGAGAAGCATATGCAAACCCTAGTTGTAAACCTTCCTTGAGAGAAATGCCATAAGATGCCAAAAAATCCTTCCAATAACAAGTGCGCCTCACTTTAGCAAGAAAAACTACCCTAGGAGGGCGCAAAAATCAGACCTCACAAGTGTGAGTGAATTGTGTTATGTCAAAATGAGGGAAAACATCCTCAATATATAGTATCTCATGACCTTTAATTAAAATTAGGTCATTAAAAATAGCCGACAAGGCTAATAACCAATAATCATATTGTTTTACATTAAACTGTTTAAATGAAACCCTAAATGAGCAATAAGCAAGACGTCCAGCCCTTTTGAGGGAGACGTTGGCCCTTTTTAGGGCAAAATACAGCACTAGAAGACAAACGTTGGCCCTCATTGGGCCTCTAAGCTCTGCCACACATGCCAAAATGCTCTGTCAAGGTGCCATACACTGGAGGTGACATCATGGCTCCTAGATGACATCCTGGGGCATTAGAAAGCACACGTTCCACCTGTAGTGGGTCAATCCCCCTGGGCTGGGCTCAGCCAAGGCATCCTGGATGAAAAACGTCCTCCTTCTTCCCTCGTGCAAAGGCTCAATCAATCGTTGTCCTGTCTCTGCCCCTGATGAGGTCCCAACAACCATCTGATGGGCTATTTAGCCCCATAGAGGT